>JAMWET010004572.1:0-85000 GCA_024036415.1 Prochilodus magdalenae
ACTTTAGATACTTTTAGCCTCAGGTAGAAACTTTACTTTAGAGTACTTACTATATGGGCTCAGTATGTATACAAGATATAGTTTAATATAGTTTATAAATATATATGTCATAAAAGGATCCACAACTGGATGAGGAAGTCAAGTGCAGGTTTAATAGTCTAAAGCTCAAAGTACCAAACAAACCAGGTCCAACACCAAAACAATAATGCAGCCAAAAACACAAATCCAAAATACCAAAAGCCAAAACCATAAACCATAGCAAGGAATCAAAACCAGGAAAGCAATAAAATACAAAGCACGGTTTTCAGAAAATGCGCAAGGTCACGCCAACACAAGTAACCAGACTATATAAACCACCCAAAACAAAAAATGGCCCACTGAATAACAATCGGTTGGAAACCAAGTAAAAGGTAAGTTCTATTAGGTATATTATTAAATAGCATTCATGGCCTACAGCTCTGGAAATAAAATCAGAGAGCACTCCAGTCTCTTCTTAAACAGTCAGATTTCCACATGTACAGCATGGTTCTCAATGAGGAACCGAAGGTTGGGGTTTCTAGCTTTACTGGCACGATACAGTGAAGCGGTCTTGTTCCTAAGAACAAAGGTCAAGCAGCAACAACACACAGGACAACACATGCTACAGGGACTGGCAGAAGGGCCAAACCGACTCTCTTCGACTTCTGACCGTGATGAGGCGCCACATCACTCCAATTTCCCCTTAACCCCACCTGTAAGATGGACCCTCAGGTGACCTACATAGAGACTGGGCGAGCGGTGGCTGGGGTGAAACGGACAGCGAGCATGGTTTCTGAATAAACAGGCTTCTGGAGGTCATTTAGTGATTTTTCTAAATACACAGATCTTAATGACAATATATGATCTGGAGTTTGGGGAGACATGGTTCCAGTTAGTGATAGAGAATCAAAACAGAACTGAGGGATTCTGGTCCAACACAAACCCAGAACCTCTGTACAAACTAGAAGATACTGACATTTGCTGAGGTGGCCTTGGGTCTTATATTTTTTTTTCCAGAGCTGTATAGTTACATATCCACGTACGTACGTCAGTAATATGAAAATATTACACTGTCGAGTACAGTTATGAGCTCAAGGAAGCATAACCAAGTTAAGGTCTATGTCAGTGTACCATTTGAGGGTATCCACCCATCTTACCACTGAATTCTGGATTGGTAATGTCCCTGGGTGGTCAATAAAAAACTCACCTACTGAAAGATTTAGCTTTTTTACCTTCATGTAATAAACCAGCCTGATGATGGGAGATCTTTGTTTTTGTAGTTGTAACATTAAATGTTCACTGTCAGGGGAAAACGTATCCTGAGAACACTTTCAACCATTCCAATGCAGAAGATCCCCACCCGTTGTTTCTTTTTTCCGCTGTTTAATAATGTTACCATGTTTTTTGTTGTTTGTGCCAGCAGGATGTTACCGACGAATAACCCCACACCGTCGGACTACCTGATCAAGATAAGCTATGTCATCCCTGATGTTGGTTTATCTGTGTTTTTTCCACCATTTTCATAACATTGTTGTTAATTAAATGAGAACATTCCACAATCTTCCAAAGAGCACCTTGCTGACTGACAATGAGACTGTCCTCGAGCAGAGGGACTTGAAAGCAGTCGTCCACCAGGGAGATTTTAATGAAACAGTAAGGTGACAGTAAACATATAACAGCTACAGGGGTTTTGGACAATGAAACTGGGGGAAAGCTCGAAACACCTGTCATTTTAGTGTGGGAGGTCTCATGGCTAAATTGGACCAGACCTGGTGGCCAATCTTCATTACTGCACAGTGCGCCAGTAAGATCAGAGTGGAAGGTTCAGTTTAGCAGGTAAGAGAGCACAGTCTGCTCACATACTGCAATGCACACAAACATTATGGGTGACATACCAGAGTTCAAAAGAGGACAGATTGTTGGGTGCACGTCTTGCTGGCGCATCTGTGACCAAGACAGCAAGTCGTTGTGATGTATCAAGAGGCCACGGTATCCAGGGTAATGGTCAGCATACCACCAAGAAAGGACGAACCACATCAACAGGATTACCTGTGGACACAAGAGGAAGCTGTCTGAAAGGGATGTTCGGGTGCTAACCCGGATTGTATCCAAAAAACATAAAACCACGGCTGCCCAAATGACGCTGTATTGGCCGCAGAAGGAGGCCCTACACCATACTAATACTAATACTAATACTAATACCAATACCAGGTGTTTCAGTTTCATTGTCCAACCCCTGTATGTTATGTAACCTTAAAGAGGGGACGCCATGATAGCTGGATTTAGATCAGTTACTCAGTTCATATATTCATATAATAATTAATAATAGTTGATAGTTAGCATATAAAGGTAGTTTACCCAGGGGGATCCATTAGCACTCAAGTCTTCACTCAAAGAGAGGAAACCCACACCAGCATGACGTCACACATGCACTTAAGATTAGTCTATGAAGTTAAGGTTTTGCTTAATTAGGTCTAGGCTGACCAGCTCTGGGGCTCCAAATGGAGCTGGGACTGGATACTGGACAAGTTTCTGGATGTAGGCCACATCAGTGTTCAGACACTTCCACCGTTGGTTCCAGATTTGGTGGATGCCTTCCCTGGCAGAATTCTGCGGAGAATATCCTGTAGACTGGGATTGTACCCACTGCTGGTAGACCCGTATGACCGTACACTTCCATACACCTGCAGATTCAGTTACTTCCTTCACACTATGGTCTTTGGCCACGCCCAAATGCTCAGTCACTCCTTTTAGCTAATCATTAACATCTGCTCTGGAGCCATTTTCCACACATGGATCGAGACATTCCCTGCACTGTAGCACCTCTTCTCAATCTATGGATCCCGTCACTCACACCCCACAGTTATTTATAGCCCCATCATCCCCGTGCAGCGCCATCTGCAGGAGCCTGAAGTTACTACCACCTTAAACACACAAGGTGGGCCAAACCTTTTTTTGTCTGGGGAGCTTACGTATCTACAGGGATGCAGGAACAGGAACCTAAAAGGTCACGTCATGCAAAGTGGCATTTCCATTGGATTTCTTTGATCATTAGTATGAAACTGAGCATGCCCTGCCATTCCGATCATCAGGCGACAATGTACTCCCACACCCTGATTTCTCTCCACCTGGATAAACTTTATGCAAATGAGCTGAGTACCACCCACTAAGCGGGAGTTTAAAACAGTAGTTGGCAGTTTTTGGGCTCAGAAATGCATTAAAGCGCTGCACACACTTTCGATGTTGGCACCGCAACCTGCATGTGTTTTAGTAAAGCACCCCTAAATTGGCCAGCGGTGGGCGAGGGAAGCAGTTCAGCCCGCTGTGATAAAAATACACTGTTAATGCAAATAGTGCAGCCACCATGTAGAATAAAACATGCGCTGATATACTTTAATGTTTAATGATGCACATCCTAATCGTACGTTCTAAAATTCTATATATATAAAAAAGCACACCCTCAGCACCCTTACCTCCCACCACCCTGTGCATTCCCATGTATTCTGAGTTTGGCATCTCTGCATGGTTTACTGAGAAGTCGGCTGAAACACAGATTACCGAGCTAACCATCAAAACAAAGATATCGCTGAAACTTTATTCAACCACAACAATCAATCCTAATTTCCCTAATCTAAGCTCTCACTTGCTGTGCTTCTTGTTACAGGTTAAAAGGGAGCTGGTTAGACAAGGCCTCCCTGCTAACATCACGCTACACCTGAAGAGCATCTCGAAACTGAATGATGGAAACTCAGACATGCTGAAAAATGGAAGCTGTTTGATCACTTAGGACTCAGTACTGAAAATGACTCGGTAACAGGTTAATATAATACTACAGCAATACAATACACTAGCAATAAAAGATTAATAAAACCACTGTGCTTCATAATTAAAAAAAAAACTAAATTTAAAAGATGTGTTTTCAGGTATTTGTTAAGTGTGTACTTAACGTTAGTGTTTAGTTTTGAATGTTCCAAACTTTAAAGAGAAAGAGACTCTCAACATCAGAAATCATCAGAAAATGTATTTAATCAAATGAGAAACTGTAGCACAGACTCAGTCTATACCACAATACCTACATTTAGTGCTTAGAGTTATACACTCGACCTAATGAGAAACTGTAGAACAGACTCAGTCTATACCACAATACCTACATTTAGAGCTTAGAGTTATACACTCGACCTAATGAGAAACTGTAGAACAGACTCAGTCTATACCACAATACCTACATTTAGAGCTTAGGGTTATACACTCCACCTAATTAGAAAATGTAGAACAGACTCAGTCTGTATCACAATACCTACATTTAGAGTTTAGGGTTATACACTCAACCTAATGAGAAACTGTAAAACAGACTCAGTCTATATCACAATACCTACATTTAAAGCTTAGAGTTATACACTCGACCTAATTAGAAAATGTAGAACAGATTCAGTCTATATCACAATACCTACATTTAAAGCTTAGAGTTATACACTCGACCTAATTAGAAAATGTAGAACAGACTCAGTCTGTATCACAATACCTACATTTATAGTTTAGAGTTATACACTCGATCTAACGAGAAACTGTAGAACAGACTCAGTCTATACCACAATACCTACATTTAGAGCTTAGAGTTATACACACAACCTAATGAGAAACTGTAGAACAGACTCAGTGTATACCACAATACCTACATTTAGAGCTTAGAGTTATACACTCGATCTAGTGAGAAACTGTAGAACAGACTCAGTCTATACCACAATACCTACATTTAGAGCTTAGAGTTATACACACAACCTAATGAGAAACTGTAGAACAGACTCAGTGTATACCACAATACCTACATTTAAAGCTTAGAGTTATACACTCGACCTAATTAGAAAATGTAGAACAGACTCAGTCTGTATCACAATACCTACATTTATAGTTTAGAGTTATACACTCGATCTAACGAGAAACTGTAGAACAGACTCAGTCTATACCACATACCTACATTTAGAGCTTAGAGTTATACACTCGACCTAATGAGAAACTGTAGAACAGACTCAGTGTATACCACAATACCTACATTTAGAGCTTAGAGTTATACACTCGATCTAGTGAGAAACTGTAGAACAGACTCAGTCTATACCACAATACCTACATTTAGAGCTTAGAGTTATACACTCGATCTAACGAGAAACTGTAGAACAGACTCAGTTTATATCATGATACCTACATTTAGTGCTTAGAGTTATGCACTCAACCTAATGAGAAACTGTGAAATGTGACTCAGTTTATTGTACCTACATTTAGAGATATATATTTGAGTTATATAGCGTGAGTTATAAATCTGCAGCTAATGTGTGCTTTGTATCTCTAACCTGAATGAAACTGTCTCTGCCGTACCTTTATTCACCTGCAGAGAGTTTTTTTTGTCCTATCCAATTAGTTACAAAGCGACTCAAAGGGGCCACAGGTGTTTGGGGAGAGGGTCATGTAAATCAGAGTATCATTTGCATAGGTCATACCATAGTCTTGTAACTGACTACAATTTGCCTAAATAGCAATTAAACGGCAGGAAGTCAGAACTAGCCACAGTGAAGAGAAGTGAGAGGCTCTGTTAATAAACAAGAGGAACAGGTGAAGGTGTGTGGTTATCAGTGGGCGGAGCCAGGGTATATATATTTTTTCTTGAACTAGATTTTTAGTAGCCCATGGATCAGTCTACCGGTTCACCATTTGTGTATTGTGCCCGTACATGTGAGAAGTTATTGGTATTGGAATCGAACTCCAACTGAAAACTTTCATTAACCTGCATTTTTCTTTTTTTAGCCGTGTATTGATTTTTCATTTTCATTTTCATTATATTATTATTATTATTCTTTTTGGTCTCTTTTATTCCCCCTCCCTGTCTCTCTCTCTCTCTCTCTCTCTCTCTGAATTTCATTCTGATTGTTATATGTTCAGAAGAAGTTTCATATGTTTCTGCTGAATTCCTCAAATTATGATGTGATTGAAAGTTCAATAAAAGAATTTTACTGACCTTCTAATAAACTGAAATTGAGCTGCTCCACTGTTTCTTTGCATATGCTACATGTAACCCTAAGTCAATTAAACTTTACTGTCATTATACCAATACAGATTTGTACAGTACAACGAAACACTGTCAGGCTTTTCCCCTCCCATATTCCCCTGTGCAGTTATATATAAAGAAGTGAGATACAGTATATATACAGTTGAAACCAAAGGTTTACATACACTATATAAAAAGACACATATGCATTTTTTTTTCACTGTCTGACATGAAATCAGAATAAACTTTTCCCTTTTTAGGTCAGTTAGGATTACCACAATTATTTCTACTTGCTAAATGTTAGAATAATGAGAGAGGAATTTTTTTAAGGCAATTTTTATTACTTTCTTCAAGCTCAAAAGTTTAAATACACTAAGATTACTATGCCTTTAAACAGTTTGGGACAGCCCATATGATGATGTCATGTCCTTTGCAAGGCTACCTTATAGGTTTTATTGGCAACATCTGAGTTAATTAAAGACACAAACCTGTGGATGTATTTTAAGGCACACCTGAAACACGCTGCTTCTTTGAGTAACATCATGGGAAAGTCGAAAGAAATCAGCCAAGATATCAAGGAAGAGAATTGTGGACTTGCAGCGATGCTACAGTCTGGTTCATCATCCTTGGGTGCAATTTCCAGATGCCTGAAGGTGCCTCGTTCATCTGTACAAACAATTATACGCAATTACAAAAAGATGGTAATGTCCAGCCATCATACCGCTCAGGAAGGAAAAAGGTTCTGTGTCCCAGAGATGAACGTGCTTTGGTTCGAAGTGTGCATATCAACCCAAGAGCAAAAGCAAAAGACCTTGTGAACATGATGGCTGAAGCTGGTAAGAGTGTATCATTATCCACAGTGAAACGAGTTCTGTATCGACATGGGCTGAAAGGCCACTCTGCCAGGAAGAAGCCATTACTCCAAACGAAACATAAAAAAGCCAGATTCATGTTTGCAAATGCACACAGGGAGAAAGACCTTAATTTTTGGAGACATGTCCTGTGGTCTGACGAAACCAAAATTGAACTGTTTGGCCATAATGACCATCGTTACGTTTGGAGGAAAAAGGGGGAAGCTTGCAAACCTAAGAACACCATCCCAACTGTGAAACACGGGGGTGGCAGCATCATGTTGTGGGGTTGTTTTGCTGCAGGAGGGACTGGTGCACTTCACAAAATAGATGGCATCATTAGGAAAGAACATTATGTGGAAATACTAAAGCAACATCTCAAGACATCAGCCAGGAAGTTAAAGCTTGGGCGCAAATGGATCTTCCAAATGGACAATGACCCAAAGCATACTGCCAAACTGGTTACAAAGTGGCTTAAGGATAACAAAGTTAATGTTTTGGAGTGGCCATCACAAAGCCCTGATCTCAGTCCTATTGAAAATTTATGGGCGAAGCTGAAACGGCATGTGTGAGCAAGGTGGCCTACAAACATGGCTCAGTTACACCAGTTCTGTCAGGAGGATGGGCCAAAATTCCTCCTGACAGAACTGGATATTCAAAACGTTTGACCCAAGTCATACAGTTTAAGGGCAATAGTACCAAATACTAATGAAATGTATTTAAACTTTTGAGCTTGAAGAAAGTAATAAAAATTGCCTTAAAAAAATTCCTCCCTCATTATTCTAACATTTAGCAAATAGAAATAATTGTGGTAATCCTAACTGACCTAAAAAGGGAAAAGTTTATTCTGACTTCATGTCAGACAGTGAGAAAAAAATGCATATGTGTCTTTTTATATAGTGTATGTAAACTTTTGGTTTCAACTGTACATATAGGACATATAAGACATATAGGACAGTGCAGTGTGTTGAGCTGGCAGAGTGTGCAGGTAAGTATGTGGTTGTAAACAGAAAAAGATATATACAGTGGACAGTGCAGGTGGAAGAATAGCAGCTCAGTCTTCGGGTGAACAGCTAAACAGCTTGCAGGACAGATGTACAGTGTACAGATAAATAAAATATAGGTGAATAAAGCTGAATAAAATATGGCTCAGGTTCAAACCCATTATTTGGGTGAAAGTCTTATGGTGACTTAGTGGAGTTCAGGCTTCAGAGCTTTATGGCAATCAGTGAAGTGTGGCATTGCTAAGAACACCAGAATGCATGTGTTATAGTACGTCATGTATAACTCTAAAGATAACACTATGGCTTTTGACCCTGGGTTTTACATAATAAAAGCGGTGGTGGTGATAGTAACCAGTGGTGGTAATAGTAGTCTATGGTGGACATAGTAACCAGTGATGGTGATAGTAGCCAGTGATGGTGATAGTAGCCAGTGGTGGTGATAGTAGCCAGTGGTGGTGATCATAACCAGTGGTGGTATTAGTAATCTTTGGTGGTGATCGTTACCAGTGGTGGTGATAGTAATCAGTGGTGGTGATCGTTACCAGTGATGGTAATAGTAACCAGTGGTGGTGATAGTAACCAGTGGTGGTGATAGTAATCAGTGGGGGTGATAGTAATCAGTGGTGGTGATAGTAACCAGTGGTGGTGATAGTAATCAGTGGTGGTGATAGTAACCAGTGGTGGTGATAGTAATCAGTGGTGGTGATAGTAACCAGTGGTGGTGATAGTAATCAGTGGGGGTGATAGTAATCAGTGGTGGTGATAGTAATCAGTGGGGGTGATAGTAATCAGTGGTGGTGATAGTAACCAGTGGTGGTGATAGTAATCAGTGGTGGTGATAGTAACCAGTGGTGGTGATAGTAATCAGTGGGGGTGATAGTAATCAGTGGTGGTGATAGTAACCAGTGGTGGTGATAGTAATCAGTGGTGGTGATAGTAACCAGTGGTGGTGATAGTAATCAGTGGTGGTGATCGTTACCAGTGGTGGTGATAGTAACCAGTGGTGGTGATAGTAATCAGTGGTGGTGATAGTAACCAGTGGTGGTGATAGTAATCAGTGGGGGTGATAGTAATCAGTGGTGGTGATAGTAATCAGTGGTGGTGATAGTAATCAGTGGTGGTGATAGTAATCAGTGGTGGTGATAGTAATCAGTGGTGGTGATAGTAATCAGTGGTGGTGATAGTAATCAGTGGTGGTGATCGTTACCAGTAGTGGCAATAGTAACCGGTGGTGGCGATAGTAACCAGTGGTGGTGATAGTAATCAGTGGTGGTGATAGTAATCAGTGGTGGTGATAGTAATCAGTGGTGGTGATCGTTACCAGTAGTGGCAATAGTAACCGGTGGTGGCGATAGTAACCAGTGGTGGTGATAGTAACCATTTTGCCGTCACCGACTTTACATATAAAAACTAAGCGTCAGAGGACACATGTAGGCTCACTGGTGGTATTGGATAGTTTCTATTGTTTTGCAGGCATTCCTAAAAACTCATTGTTGATTTCATGCAACACAACACGGCTGCTGAACACGATAATGAATGAGTATTGTGATTGTTCCCACATTAACGTGCTCGGTATGTGTTTGAACATGTTCATGATCAGGTGACACAGCCTTAGCCAATCCTGTCTGACTGAATACTTTTGGCTGTATAGTGTCTATTTTGTTCTGGGTTACCAGATAATAATCGGTGCTCTCATTATATACATTTATATACATATATGTCATGACAAAAATGCAGCTTCAACCTAAACCTGGGTTTAATCTTGACCCTAAGCTAAACAGAAACCCCAAACATAAGCCCAACTATCACCCTGGCCCTCATCCTAACTGTATCCCAGATCCTTATCCCTTGTTTACCAATCAGAGAGAGAGTTGACAGTGTGAAAGTAGGTAAGTAATCTTAAGCGGGCTATAGGGCATGTGTCACACAAGCGTAGGTAGACGTGGAAGCAGGGCGTAAACGCAAGTAGTTTAATCAAACACAAAATAACAAAACCAAAGACAGAAGCAAACCAAAGGAACAGGAAACAGGATGACAAACTAACAATCAAGGATCAAAACATACAACAAGAGACCAAACTAACATAGAACCAAACTATCATCACACAAGAAACCAAAACGCGAAACCAAACATACTCCATAAACACAAAACACCAAGCAAACACACAGGGGACAACAGGGAGCATAAACGAACACCGACTAACAAGCAACACCTGGGACGGGGCGGGGCTACAAATACAGGGCCTAGAGGGCGGAGACAGGAGGGGCACATGACCAAAACAAACAGATGCACATGGGGCACAACAACAAAAAGCACATGGACAGGCAGACAGATGTAACAGCATGAATGAATTATTATTATTATTATTAGTAGTAGTAGCTGTTTATTATCAGTAACAATCTACACTGGTTGGACAATGAAACTGAAACACCTGTCATTTTAGTGTGGGAGGTCTCATGGCTAAATTGGACCAGCCTGGTGGCCAATCTTCATTAATTGCACATTGCACCAGTAAGAGCAGAGTGTGAAGGTTCAGTTAGCAGGTAAGAGCACAGTTCTGCTCAAAATACTGCAATGCACACAACATTATGGGTGACATACCATTATGAGTTTGTTGGTGCACGTCTTGCTGGCGCATCTGTGACCAAGACAGCAAGTCTTTGTGATGTATCAAGAGCCACGGTATCCAGGGTAATGTCAGCATATCAACAAGAAGGACGAGCCTCCACCAGCATCACGTAGTGACCTGGCCACTATCCTGCAAGAAGAATGGCTTAAACTCCCTCTGACCACTGTGCAGGACGCAGTATATGTCATTCCCAAGACCAACTGACGCTGTATTGGCTGCAAAAGGAGGCCCTACACCATACTAATAAATGACTGTGGTCTAAAACCAGGTGTTTCAGTTTCATTGTCCAACCCCTGTATATGTATGTATGTCTGTTTCTATATTTGTGGGTTGAATAAAAAGTCAGTTCAAAAACAAAAAGGTAGAGCACAAAAATCCCACACCCTGAAGTTTCCTGTCCTAAAGCATCTTGTGGCCTCTAGTGGCCTCTTGGGCAGATGACCTGTTCTGAGAACAGCGCAGGGCCTGTCTGGGAGTTTTGTGTATGTAAATGCGCATATACATGTACACAAACATTCACAAATCTGCGTACGCAGCATGTTCAAGTGTGAAGCATGTGATACAGTGCGTCTGAATGTGGTCTGTCTCTCACAAAGCAGCGTTTAAGGGAAGATGAGTCCAGCCAGCCACCTCCCTTTTAGCTCGTTGGACCCATCGGGAGGACAGGCATAGGGCAGGGCACACCCTTCCTCGGGGCTGTGTCCTCTTCGCTGGTTGCCTTTCAGTTAGCTGATGAGCAGCTGACCTCTTCCATTGACAAGATACTTTTGGAAGGACAAAAGGAGAAGTCATACAGGCGCTAGGATCACTGCCACACAACAACCAGGAGTCAACAACATCACAACAGAAACATGGGTCGTCGTGAGTCGATGGGTTGATATATTAATCAACGGAAAGAGTGTTCATCATCCGGTTTCCTTAACAGCATATCCAAGTACAGTTATGCAGAGGCTTTTTCAGTGCAGTCTAGAACCTACAGTGTAAGAGAACTGCCGGATGTGCAAACAAGGCTCAGGAAAGACAGGGGAGCGGGAGATGTCCCTGCTAATATTCGCTGGATCACTGATGAAGCCAAGGAGTCCAGCAAAGCCTTCAACCCATGGAGAATTAAGGAATGTCCTCAGGTAACATGAGCAGGTTTGAACAGCTCAAGCTGCTTAGCGATCACTGTTCATTACTGGAATATCACTTATGAAATATGACAAGACTCCTCGATGCTAAAAGTGAGTGTTTCATCAGACTGTAGTACCAATTACACACCAGAATGAATGAAAGAAAGTAATTGCTGTGAAAATGAATCACATGTCGATATAAAACCAGTACTTGTAAAATGTTATATTCGAGCTGCTGCACTTTTTTAAAAACTCTTCTAGGAAAGCTGAATTGAACATGTGACAGTGAAAAGGAGTCACAGAGCTGTGTTAAAAGTTGAGGATACAGTGTGAACATAGCTGTGGGAAAAGCTTGTACCTTTAAAAGACACAGGATACATGAGCTCACCTCCATCAACCTGAAAAAGAACTGATAAACTGGTCTGAGCAAAGAGCTTTTCAATTTATGTAGTAGAACCAATTACCAATACCAATTTATTACCAATACCAATTTACCACTTACCAATACCAATTTATTACCAATACCAATTTACCACTTACCAATACCAATTTATTACCAATACCAATTTATTACCAATACCAATTTACCACTTACCAATACCAATTTACCAATACCAACTGATTACCAATACCAAGTTACCAATTACCAATTTATTACCAATACCAATTGACCACTTACCAATTACCAATACCAGTTTATTACCAATACCAATTTACTACCAATACCAATTTACTACCAATACCAATTTACTACCAATACCAATTTACCACTTACCAATACCAATTTACCAATTACCAATACAAATTTATTACCAATACCAAGTTACCAATTACCAATTATTACCAATACCAATTTACCAATAACCAATTACCAATACCAATTTATTACCAATACCAATTTACCAATAACCAATTACCAATACCAATTTATTACCAATACCAATTTACCAATTACCAATACCAGTTTATTACCAATACCAATTTACTACCAATCCGAATTTACCACTTACCAATACCAATTTACCAATTACCAATACCAATTTATTACCAATACCAAGTTACCAATTACCAATTTATTACCAATACCAATTTACCACTTACCAATTACCAATACCAGTTTATTACCAATACCAATTTATCACTTACCAATACCAATTTACCAATTACCAATACAAATTTATTACCAATACAAAGTTACCAATTACCAATTTATTACCAATACCAATTTACCAATTACCAATACCAATTTATTACCAATTTACCAATAACCAATTACCAATACCAATTTATTACCAATACCAATTTACCAATTACCAATACCAGTTTATTACCAATACCAATTTACTACCAATCCGAATTTACCACTTACCAATACCAATTTACCAATTACCAATACCAATTTATTACCAATACCAATTTATTACCAATACCAATTTACCATTTACCAATACCAATTTATTACTAATACCAATTTACCAATTTCCAATACCAATTTATTACCAATACCAATTTACCACTTACCAATACCAATTTACCAATTACCAATACCAATTTATTACCAATACCAAGTTACCAATTACCAATACCAATTTATTACCATTTTATTTATTTATGTATTTATTTATTTAGTTAGTAAGTTGGTTATTTTTTTAGGTATTCATTCATCTGTTTTTCCCAGTATTGCTGCACCATCCAGACTCTTACAGTGGTGGTGACAGTAACCAGGGGTCACCATGCCTACAGCACATCTGAATGGATTTAAAAGGCCAAAACTTTTTCCAAACTATCAGAGAGCAGTGCGTCAGTCATCGGGCTGCAAATTCATAACCATTTCATGTAAGTACTTTCTGTGATGGAGCTTTTAGAGGTGGCCGTCTGGTTCCCATCACCACCACTGTAAGCATATCTGAGCTCCTAAGTTTGATTAAGTAAGTGATGTCAACGAGTAACAATGGAAAAGTGGACTTTCCTGTGACACTGTAATTCAGAGGCTGGGTCTCTGTCAGTCAGACCTGTCTGTTCTGTATGCTACCAAAGACTCCTACATAACCTACCACTCTATAATCACACAGAGAGCGGTGACTCAGAACGACTGACTTTACAGCAGTATTAAGTACGTAACGTTCCTCTCTTACTTCTCAGGGTTCCATGTGTCTTTCGTAGACCTAATCAAGACCAGAGTGCAGTTCAGCGGACAGGAGTTATTTTTAGAGCTCCTAGGTTCTGCTTTTAAGAGAGCTCAAGCAGCAGGGCAGGCAAAGCTTCCTCAGCCCCTCAGTGTTGGAAGAACATGTGTTGCTCCTGATGTTGCTAGTCAAATGAGTGTGGGTTTAGTGGTTACCATCAGCAGGTGCTGTTTAGCTGCAGGTAACCGTCCCGGCTGTTCCTGCTGTGAGTTACTGGCCTTTTCTGATTTGTTCAATGAAAGAGTATTAGCTTCAGATGATGAATGAGCTTCTCTGGTTATTCTGCACAGTCGCTACAGGACTTACATCACGCTCTTCTACTGGAAGGTGAACCACCGACAGCTCAGAGGTGATGAAGGTTTCTGGGAGAAGTGAAGATCAGCAGGGGAGTAACCCTCGTCCACCACAAACAAGCACACACAGTGGAATTTAACTTTAGAATTGCATTACATATTAATAGACTTATATATATATATATATATAAAACAGTGGCACGGGGATAGGGCAGCCCACTGCTCTGGGTAAGTGTGCTCACTGCCCCCTAGTGTGTGTTTGTAAAAAAAATATATATATATATATATATATATTATTTTCTAATTACACAACAAACGCTGAGTTGAAAAACATCCAAAGGTGTGTGTGTGCATGTGTAAAAAAAAAAAAAAAAAAATAATAATAATAATAAAAAAATATATATTTATTTAAATTTATATATATATATATATATATATATATATATATATATATATATATATATATATATATATATATATATATTTTTTTTTTTTTTTTTTTTTAATTAACAAACATCCAAAGACAAGATGTGTTTATTTACTTACTGAGCAACATGATAAAGCATGTTCCTCAATCCAGCAAGCTGTAGTAGTGGGCACGCATTATGGGAAGGGGTAGTTGTGGGTTGGAGGTTAGGGAACCAGTCTTGTGACAGTAAAGACAGAACTGTCCTTGAGCAAGGCACAGGGATAGGGCTTCCCACCACTCTGGGTAAGTGTGCTCACTGCCCCCTAGTGTGTGTGTTTGTGTGTGTGTGTGTGTGTGTGTGTGTGTGTGTGTGTGTCACTTCATGGATGGGTTCAATGCAAAAGACAAATCCCTCTGTGTGGGGGACATTGACTGAACTTGGATTGTGCAGAATCCAAGGGATAGACATTTCCCTGTCAAATCTCAGGTGATCTAAGAGTAAACAAATCCTGCCTGAGCTTTTCCTTAAGATTTACATCCTTGAAACACTGGATCGATTCAATGTTCTCCTTTTTTCACTCATCAACTGCTCCCCCTGCTTCCACTGCCTCGCTTGCTAATGCCGCAGTTATAAGGACTTCCTGTCATTATGTATAGCACATATCCCAGACTTCCTGAGCATTCGTGTGGACCCAGCATGCCGTCTGCTTTGGGAGAGATATTCTCAGGTAACTCTGGGTCTCTTCACCTCCTGTGCAAACACCCAATGTCCTATGTGCTTCTCGTTGCCGGACAGGTAGAAGCACCGGCACACCCT
The DNA here is from genome assembly GCA_024036415.1 of Prochilodus magdalenae. NCBI lineage: Eukaryota > Metazoa > Chordata > Actinopteri > Characiformes > Prochilodontidae > Prochilodus > Prochilodus magdalenae. The sequence continues at coordinate 15,357 of JAMWET010004572.1, forward strand.
AGCCCCAGGCTGCTCTGTGCTTTTCCCCCTGTGCCTGATCTCCTTCATCCTAGCCTACGTGAGGGAGCAGGGGCTGACACTCATTCTAAAAACCCTAATGGTCCAAATCACTATACCTGCCGGAGACAATGCCGCTCCTTCATGCCCAGTCATGGGCTCTACCATTATGCACTGACCTTTCTTTCACAGGTCAAGGGGGAAATACACCATACTCACTCACATGGGCTAGCTCTCTGGGCCTGATCTGTGAAAGGGCCGACTTCAATGCACTTAGACCTCCCCTCGAGTCATGGCCACGATTCAGAAACCAAGAGCTCCATCTATCAGGTCTTTACATGGCTGTAGGTGGGAAATATTTGAGAAGTGTGATTAGAAGAGTAGATCGCTGGATCACTGTTTGTTCATTATGAGCCACCGTACCTGTACGTGTTTTGTGGGTGGGCCAATCAGATGCTGTGCAGTTCAGTCAAGCAAGTAGATGTAAAGTAGCTGCAAATCCAGAAGAAACAGAACATCAGAAAGGCACAAATTTCATTTTAGAAATCTGAGATCATCCTCATGTCATCGTGAAATCTGATCATGTGGGGGGGGGGGCAACCTGTGACCTTTTGGGAAAGAGATAGCAAGGTAATCCTAATTCTAAACCATTTCAATCTGCCACATTTAAGATTTAAGATTTAAATTTGGGCACTGATGTCATTTTATTGATTTCAAAAGCTTTAGAACTAATTATTGGAACTCAAATTTGGTTTGATAAGTTCAGTGACCCTTGACCTCCATACACAGGTGACTCCAATTATGAGAAAGGGTATTTAAGGGGGGCAATTGTAAGATTTTCTCCTCTTTGCATCTTCTCTGAAGAGTCGGAGCATAGGAGTCTCAAAACAACTTTCAAATGACCTGAAAACAAAGATTGTTCAGCGTCATGGTTTAGGGGAAGGATACAGAAAGCTATCTCAGAGATTTCAGCTTTCAGTCTCCACTGTGAGAAACATTGTGAGAAAATGGAAGACCACAGGCACAGTTCAAGTCAAGGCTCGAAGTGGCAGACCAAAAAACATCTGGAATAAACAGAAGCGAAGGATGCTGAGAACAGTCAGAGTCAACCCACAGATCAGCACCAAAGACCTACAACATGATCTTGCTGCTGATGGAGTCACTGTGCATCGTTCAACTATTTGGCGCACTTTAAACAAGGAGATGCTGTATGGGAGAGTGAAGCAGAGGAAGCCTTTTCTCCGCCCACATCACAAACAGAGCCGCTTGAGGTATGCTAAAACACATTTGGACAAGCCAGCTTCATTTTGGAATAAGGTGCTGTGTTATTTGGGCATAACAAGGGCCGTTATGTATGGAGGAAAAAGAACACAGCACTCCAAGAAAAACACCTGCTACCTACAGTAAAATTTGGTGGTGGTTCCATCATGCAGTGGGGCTGTGTGGCCAGTACAGGGACTGGGAATCTTGTTAAAGTTGAGGGACGCATGGATTCCAATCAATATCAGCAGATTCTGGAGACCAATGTCCAGGAATCAGTGACAAAGCTGAAGCTGCGCCGGGGCTGGATCTTCCAACAAGACAACGACCCTAAACACTGCTCAAAATCTACTAATGCATTCATGCAGAGGAACAAGTACAACGTTCTGGAATGGCCATCTCAGTCCCCAGACCTGAATATTATTGAAAATCTGTGGTGTCACTTAGAGAGCTGTCCATGCTCGGAAACCATCAAACCTGAATGAACTAGAGATGTTTTATAAAGAAGAATGGTCTAAAATACTTTCAGCCACAATCCAGACTCTCATTAGAAGCTATAGAAAGCGTTTAGAGGCTGCTATTTCTGTGAAAGGAGGATCTACTAAATACTGAGTTAAGGATTTTTTTTGGTGCCCAAATTTATGCACCTGCCTACTTTTGTTTAGACATTTATTGCACACTTTCTGTAATTCATATAAACTTCATTTCACTTCTCAAATATCACTGTGTTTGTCCCCTACATGATACATTTAACTGAATCTTTTTTATTCAAACAATCAATGCTTTATAAAGGTAAATCAACGCTGCCCAAACTTTCGCACCCCACTGTAGATAGATAGATAGATAGATAGATAGATTTACATTTAGTCCACATAGTACACTTAGTACACTTACCACACTTACTACACATAGTACACTTAGTACCCCAGTACACCTAGTACACTTACTACACTTAGTACACACAATACACTTAGAACACATAATACACTTACTACACTTAGTACACACAGTACACTTAGAACACATAGTACACTTACTACACTTAGTACACACAGTACACATAGTACACTTACAACATATAGTACACCTAATACGCTTAACACACTTAGTACACACAGTAGACATAGTACACTTAGAACACATAGTACACCCAATATGCTTAATACAGTTAGTACACACAGTACACTTAGTACACATAGTACACCTAGTGCACTTAGAACATATAGTACACCTTATGCACTTAGAACACATAGTACACATAGTACGCTTACTACACTTAGTACACACAGTACACATAATACACTTAGCATGCATAGTACACCTAGTACACATAGAAACACTACTAGTACATTGATATTAGTATACTTGGCAACTTTACTTGAGTTTCTTTAAGTAAGTATACTTTCTCATACAGGTTATCAAACTTCCATTTCTGGCAAAGGTTTCAGAGCACATCGTCGCAGGTAAGAAGTAAGTATAACTTAATGTACTAGAAATGCACTTTAATATCAGCAGGCACATTTCAAACACTGTATTATTTTGTGTGCCAAATACAAGTGGGATTTCTTCCTATATAAGAAATCTCGGACCATTTTCAGACCTTTAAGTTGTGTATTTACTACCGCCTACTCGTATAATTGGGCGGCATGGTTTCTATGCTGATGATACTTAAATTTATATCTACACAGAACCTTCTCCCATACCTCCTCCCGCTGCCCTAGCAAAATGTCTAGCTGATGTGAGAACCTACATGACTAACAACTTCCTGAAATTAAATAATGAGAAGCCTGAGGCTTTGCTTTTTGCTTCTCTGGGGGTTATTAAGAAATCAGTAACCTCTCACTGTCAGTTCCTGCTTTTATTAGGTCTTGCTTCGACCCTCACATCAAAAGCAGTTATTTCCCACTTTAGGAATATCGCAGAGCTCGCCCTTCTGTTCTGCAGCACTGAGTCTTATTGGTGCTTGCAGGAGCCTCAGAACTGACTACTGTAATACAGCTCTCTGTGGTGTACCTGCTTGATCTGTGAACAGACTGCAGTGTGTATGGAGTGCTCTAACAAGCCCTACTCTGAAACATCTTCATTGGCTCCCAGTACACTTTCACATTCAGTAAGAGGTGCTTTTACTTTTCACTTCATGGTCCGGGCCCTCGGTATCGGAGCAGCTTGCTGTAGTTTTACTCTCCTACGTGTGCCCTCTGCTCCTCTGGTACAAACCTGTCCCTAGACTAGACTTCGTACACTAGGTGATTGGGCATTCGGTGTTGGGGGTCCAGTGCTGTGAAAGGGCCTTCCCCAGGAGTTGTGTGACTGTATGACTGTTTTTAAAGTGAAGCTCAACCTTTCTCTCCCGAGTTCATACATTTATCCTTATTGTTTTCTAGTTGCTCATGTTAATGCACTTATCAAGTCGATCTCACTATACAGGGTGCTCGGGGGTTTGAACGGCACTTCTAAACAGACTGTATAAAAAGGCTAATGAACAGTTTTTACCCACAGGCCTTCAGGTTCCTGAACAAGCTGTGAGCCTTTCACCAATACCACCAATACTACCAACACCACCAATACCACCACCAATGCACCACCACCACCACCAACATCACCAACACCACCACCACCACCACCACCACCAATACCACCAACAACACCACCAACACCACCAACACCACCACCAATGCACTACCGCCACCAATATCACCAACACCACCACCACCACCACCACCACCACCAATACCACCACCAACACCACCAAAAGCACCAACACCGCCAGTACCACCAACACCGCCAATACCACCAATACCACCAACACCACCAATACCACCAACACCACCAACACCACCAACACCACCAATACCATCAATACCACCAATACTACCAACACCACTGCACTCTGACACTTTATTATTAACATTATTATTAATTTATCACCACTATGGACAATATCACTGAGTCACTTTAAACAACAGACACACAAATATAAATAAATAAATAAATATATATATATATGACCAGAGAACAGCATATATATATATATATATATATATATATATATATATACGGTATATATATATATATATATACACAGGGGTTGGACAATGAAACACCTGTCATTTTAGTGTGGTGGTTCAGGTTTCATGGCTAAATTGGACCAGCCTGGTGGCCAATCTTCATTAATTACCAGAGTTCAAAAGAGGACAGATTGTTGGTGCACGTCTTGCTGGCGCATCTGTGATCAAGACAGCAAGTCTTTGTGATGTATCAAGAGCCACGGTATCCAGGGTAATGTCAGCATACCACCAAGAAGGACGAACCTCCACCAGCATCACGTAGTGACCTGGCCACTATCCTGCAAGAAGAATGGCTTAAACTTTCCGCACGGTGCTGACCACTGTGCAGGACGCAGTATATGTCATTCCCAAGACCAACTGACGCTGTATTGGCCGCAAAAGGAGGCCCTACACCATACTAATAAATGATTGTGGTCTAAAACCAGGTGTTTCAGTTTCATTGTCCAACCCCTGTATATGTATAGACATATAGATAGATAGATAGATAGATAGATAGATAGATAGATAGATAGATAGATAGATAGATAGATAGATAGATAGATAGATAGATAGATAGATAGATAGATAGATAGATAGATGCCATGAAGTCAACAGAATTCAAACAAGAAAACTTTTGGACAGTCTGGGCAGGAAGTGGCAATAGATCAGCCACAACAGACACTATACTGCCAAAAGTATTGGCTTGTCTGTCTTCACACATGCAAATTAACTTGAGTGACATCCCATTCTTAATCCATATCTTAATCCAATATGATGTATAACGTCTTCTTGTATAACAGCTTCAGCTCTTCTGGGAAGGCTTTCCACAAGGCTTAGGAATGTGTTTATGGGAATTTCTGACCATTCTTCCAGAAGTGCATTTGTAAGGTCAGAGACTGATGTTGGATGAGAAGGCCTGGCTCTCAGTCTCCGCTCTAATTCATCCCAAAGGTGTTCTATCAGGTTAAGGAGGCCAGTCCAGTTCTTCCACACCAAACTCGCTCATCCATGGACCTTGCTTTGTGCACTGGTCATGTAGTCATGTTGGACCAGGAAGGGGCCGTCCCCAAACTCTGCCCTGTGGAACACCTAAACCACAGAAATTTCACAAGAAAAGTCCAAAAGCTGATCTATGCAATCCCTGACATGCCGCTGTACTATGCTTTTTTCCTTTGGCAAGTATGTTCTGAAATTCAGTGAAACTGCAGCACATCTGAGAAAAGTGACTAACAGGGAGACTTCATGGTGCTTGGTCCTCAGGAGGCATCCTCTCGCCTGTCCAGCCCACCAGTATAGGCCTACTACGATGTCGATGTCAAGGAGCTGGTCATGTGTACCTGTGACGTGTCATGCTATGAGCTGCATGCATGCAAAACAGCAGACCTGTACCATTTGCATCGCATGCCCTTAAGGAAACAAACACATGATAACCTCAAACGGAGAAGGAGCTTTTAGCTCGCATGTTTGCCTGTGCTTCTTAAAAAACTGGGACTGCACAGATAGAAAGCCCACAATCCCAAAAGGGGATCCCATTCATAAAGACCATCTCCAAACATGCAGAGCTATGACATCAGCTGGGTATACAAAGAGCAAGTACATATGGATACACCTGTGACCTCAGAAAGCCCTTTTGAAAGTGACGTCACAGATTTAACGAAGTTCACAATGCCGACAGGCTCGAGCACTGTCCGGTTGTTGCTGGGGATTTCAGTCAATGCTGTCTAACTTCTACCAGCATGTTGATTTTGAGACTAATGGGGCAAACACATTACACCAACATCCACAACACATAGGCCTGAGCCCCACCCACAGCTTGGCTCTTTTGACCACATCTCTCTCATTTTAATTCCACTATACAAACCGGTTCTGAACCAGGTGAAATCCTGGTCTAAGGAGGGAGAAGGGGACTCCTGGAACACTTTCAAGGAAGCTGCCACATTTGATGACTCAACTGGTTTGGAGGAATACACAGCATCAGGGACTGGCTGTATTAGCAAGTGCATATATGATGCCTGCAGATGGCGCTGCATGAGGATGATGAAGCTATGCATACCTGCGGGGTGTGAGTGACGGGATCCATAGATCCATTGGAAAGCGGTGGTACAGTGCAGTGAATTCAGTCATTCAAATTGCAAACCCGCTAGCAGGGAATGTTCCCAGAACTCTGGATAACATTCCCTATGAGTTCCAATAATAAATGGTCAGTGTAGCTCAGCAGATAACACTACTACTTACCAGGGATCCACCACCACATGTGGGAGACGGGGGTTCGAATCCTGGTCTGGGTGATTGTGCTGTGCTACACAATAAGAGTCCTTGGGCAAGACTCCTAACACTACATTGACCTACCTGTAATATGAATACCCTTGTAAGTCATTAGTCATTAGTGATTTTCTAAATAAACAGATCCAATACAATATCTGATTTGGAGTTTGGGAACTGAAGAATTCTGGTCCAACACAAACCCAGAACCTGTACACCTAGAGCCACTGATCATCCTGAGGTGGTCTCTTATATTATTCCAGAGCTGTATATGTTGTTGTTTATGACGTGTTTACGTTTTGGCTGTTTCACCATCACCAGGTGTTGCATGGCTGTTAGTGGCCTTTTCTTCCGGGTTCAATAAAAGACCCTTTCCCTCCTTCTTCTGCACCAGCAGTACAGTATTTACATGGAGCTGTTCTATTGGAAGGTGAAACCCAGGTACCTCAGAGGTGATGAAGGTCCTGGGAGGAGTGAAGTGGGGGGGGGGGGATAAAACCATCGCTAAACTCCGCCCCATACACACCTACTTCGCATGGAGGTGAGGGCACTTCACTTCTACAGATTCATCCTGTTCTACAAAATTGGTATGACTTCAGAATTATATCAGATAATGATCTTTATTTTTATACACTCATTTAAGACCTGAGCCGGGTTAGCGCTACAGTAAAGGTCGGATTTGTCGTCATATTAATATTTGTTGTTATTGAATAATATCATATTCAGAGTGACTGTGAACTGAACTGGAAGTTACTTAAGTTGTTGTCAGTGCTTAAGGACGAGGTTATGAAACGCTGAATACTATAGATATCTACAGGGGTTGGACAATGAAACTGAAACACCTGGTTTTAGACCACAATCATTTATTAGTATGGTGTAGGGCCTCCTTTTGCGGCCAATACAGCGTCAGTTGGTCTTGGGAATGACATATACGAGTCCTGCACAGTGGTCAGAGGGAGTTTAAGCCATTCTTCTTGCAGGATAGTGGCCAGGTCACTACGTGATGCTGGTGGAGGTTCGTCCTTCTTGGTGGTATGCTGACATTACCCTGGATACCGTGGCTCTTGATACATCACAAAGACTTGCTGTCTTGGTCACAGATGCACCAGCAAGACGTGCACCAACAGTTTGTCCTCTTTTGAACTCTGGTATGTCCCATAATGCTGTGTGCATTGCAGTATTTTGAGCAGAACTGTGCTCTTACCTGCTAACTGAACCTTCACACTCTGCTCTTACTGGTGCAATGTGCAATTAATGAAGATTGGCCACCAGGCTGGTCCAATTTAGCCATGAGACCTCCCACACTAAAATGACAGGTGTTTCAGTTTCATTGTCCAACCCCTGTATATGCATGATACGTTTCTTGATACATTAGCACACGTGTTTTAAGGCAGGTTTAGAATCTTCGTTTGTCGTTCTGGTCTGATTTAACATTTCTAACCGATGAACGCAGATCAGGAGAACCGTTTTATACGTGAACGATCCGAGTTATATTAATGAGAGCAGTGATGCCAAACTTTTGAACTCTAACGTACTTTGTCTAGAATCCCAAATTAATTCCAGACTTCTCTCAGTTAATGACTCTATTCAGGCTGTACCGGTGAAAAGAGATTTCCCAGTCAAATCTCAAGAGTTCTAAGTGTAAACAAATCCCAGGTGACCTTTACTCAAGAACAATCCCAAGAGACCCGACTTGTACCTGTCAGGACAAAAGACTCGATGTGTGCAGAACTAAATACCAAAGCGGTTTAATCAAACAATCGTACAATCCAAATAAACAGCTGTTCATAACTCAGCATGTGGGAGCGGGCAGAATCAGAGTCAGGGACAGGCGCAGGTAAGAACCAGCAGGAGCAGACAATGAGGTGAGACGAGTTGAAAGGGCGAGGAAATAGGGATAGTTGAATTAATGTAGATGGAGGTCAAAACACGGCGAGAGGAATATTAGGTCAGAAAGGGAGGAGGCATAAGAGTGTAACGGGGAGGTTGAGGCAGGTTGCAAACGCACATTGGTTTTATTTAAGTTTGTCCGGGAGACAGGGGTCAAAACACAGGTGGGTATCAACAAAGACATGTCCATAGAGAGAGAGAGAGAGAGAGAGAGAGAGACGACAGCCAGGAACAAAACAAGAGTCAAACTCAGGCAAAAACACACACACTACAAAACACAAGGAACCCAACCAGGGGTGGGTTTCCCGTACAACGGCTGAGGTTAGCACTGAACTAACGTGGTCCAATGCATCGTTACACTAACAAACATCTGAAGTACGGCCGTTTCCCGAAAGCGTCGTACTTTGTTAGTACCACAGTAGTTTGAACCATGTTGGTTTGAACCATCATAGTTCGAACCACCATGTTTCCAGATGTGTTCAGTCGGACTTTCACAGCGGGAAACTGTTAAAACTCACGAAGCAGCAAGATTCTGCCAAAATATGATAGTTGTGACCGAAATCACGTAATGAATACATTATTTTGGCAACCCATGTTTATTCATATTATAAAAATCCAACAATAATATTAATAGAATCAACAATCAAATGCTAATAAAAAATATAGTAATAATGATAATGGAGTTTGATGTAAATTTTCAGCTTACTGACACGTTTCCTGGCATCCTGTGTCATCGATGACGTGGTCAACTACAGCTGTAGTTCCAACTACTCAACTTAACGACAGTGTTTGCGAACGTTCGGTGGAACTACGGTTTTGGGAAACACCTGTGTCGCTTAACGATGGTTCGGACTATGTAAGTTACCAACGTGGTTACCTCCATAGTTTGAACCATGGTTTTGGGAAACACTTGCGTCGCAGCTGTGTCGTTCCAACTATGTAAGTTGCTAAAGTAGTTAGCAACTATGGTTTTGGGAAACGCACCCCAGAAGGGAAACAGCTTAGAACTCATGAGGGAGAAACAGAGACTTCGCGACAGGCAGGGCAAACAAAGGGGTCTTAATGGAAGTCCAAATGAGGACAGATTAGCATCAGGAATCTGGAAAGCAATAGCAATCATGAGTGTTTTTAAGATAAAGGAGAAACGACTGAGAAGAAGACGTCTCTACATTGCTGTGTGCCTCTATGTGCTAATTCTTCAAGGTACAACTCGGAGATTAGCTTTCATAGGTTTCCAGTGGATCCTGAGGTGTGGGCTCGGTGGCTTACACAGATTCGTAGGGACGACTTCAGCCCCCTTCAAAGTCCTTGCGTCTGTAGTAGGCATTCCAACACAGGCGACTTTGTTGTGACGGCCGTGGGAAAGAGAAAACTCAACAAAGGAGCGGTGCCCTGTCTTTTTGCCTGGAACGATTACAGCATGCCCGCACCAAGGCTTAATGATTGGCAACGTCGGCCGAGATGCCCTTCCCCGGTGTTGGCAGCGTCCGACACTGACCAAGAGATGGAAGTGCAGATAGCGCCTGATCCTGATTACAGCGTTACTCCGACGACCTCAGCAATGGCAGATGCTTTGGCAAACGAGAACGAAGCACTGAAGAGAAAAAGACAAGAGCTACAACACCAGCTTGAAGCTTCACAACTGCAGTCCCGTTTTGGGCAGCAATGGCTTGCAGGATCAGACGAAGACATGGAAAGCGGAAATGCTTGTGCTTACCAAACTTAGAACCGGAAACGTCGCCTTACGCAACTAGCCAATCAGAGTTTCAGACCGGTAACATGTGGAAATGGCGTCATGGAGTGTAGCCCTCTGGGAAGTGGAGTTCTGGAGCGCTTCAGCCGGCTGTGTGACAGTACCCTTTAAATACAGGCCTAAACCCAAGTTCTACGTGAGTACCAAAGTGAACCAGCACTGCCAGAAAGAGACTAGAACTTTCAGAATAGAAAGTAATTGTAGAATCGTAATGAGAACCCCACCAGTCTTTCCCTTTAACCCTCTATCCCACTTTCACATTTACATGGCATTTAGCAGATGCTCTTATCCAGAGCGACTTACCACTGTGCTGAGCGTTCCGTCAGAGGTGTCCTAGCTAGTACAAGAAGGAGTTCAAAACTCGCCTTGAGCTCAGACACTGCACGAACAAGGGCCAGTGCTGATACCTAGAGAGAAGAATACAGCATAAGAGCACTACCTGGCAACCCCAAGCTAGCACTTAGCATAAGTGCCTAAACGAACCATCGCAATATTTACATCTGCGCTTTATATATTTCCTGCATAATTCAGTGGTTGGGATGTAAACAGAGTCATCCAGAGTGGGTTTGGTGTGACATGTTTGATTTTTACAGTGGTGTTGTTGAGAACCAGGGTTGCCATGGCTACAACACAAATACAAATCCACCAGTGAGCCTACACGTGTCTACTGGGTTCGTATATGAGGAGCTGACTGTGGGAAAATAATAAACAAACCTGAATAACCTGTTTTCTCTGGAGAGACATGGAGAAAATGAAGACGTCTGGTTCGTATCAGCACCACTGTGAATAATTCTGCCATGCTGGATTACTTCGTGTACGGCTAAATTGTGCTGAGTCTGAAAATCTGGTAAAATCCATAAGGCAGATATATATTTCCTTATTCTTACATATTTCCTGTATGTTTAGTTAATTAATTAAATAACTGGTATTCATGTCCTCAACAGAATGGTTAGATATGATGTTACAAGATACAACATATCACCAATAAATACAATATAATACCAATAACTGATTACTGTAATCTGATCCACGAGTACTGACTATGCTTTCCCCCACAGATTTCTTGGTTAATCCAACATCATGTCAGCACATCAGAGCAGCGGGTCACTTATAATGATCATCTGCTTTATTTTGATGAGTGAGTGTTTCTGTTATTCTATTATGTTTATAATATTTGTATTATATTTTTATTATTACTATACATTTTTATGAACTAATATTATTATTTTTTTACTATAACTGAACTTTTCTTTTAATAAATCATGATAACAGAGATGTTAGGCCATTTTGAGAGAGTATAGATTTACTAGGACACACTTTCCAATACTGCGTAATTAGAAGTATGAATATTTGATGAGAGGTTTGACATGAGAGAAATGGGTATGCCGGGTTGATTAAACCTGAACTTTCAGAAGGTGTCAGGAATCACACACAAGGAAAAATGTGTCCTCCTTTTGTTTCCTCTGCAGGTGGAGAAGTGAAGACCCAGACCGGTATTTTTTATTCTTTCATTCTGATTAGAACGTGATCTTTTTCAGTGTTTTATAAATGATGTCATTATTGCTTAATATGTTGTATTAAGGTTTTGAGAGGGAGCAGGTTAACTGTTTGTTATCTGCACTAAGCCCTGTGATAAATGCTTTAGCGGGGAAGAACTAGGCTCTTCCATATATTCCTGATTGGTTAGTATTACTGCTACTGAGTGCTGACTGGTTAGTATTACTGCTACTGAGTGCTGACTGGTTAGTATTACTGCTACTGAGTGCTGACTGGTTAGTATTACTGCTACTGAGTGCTGACTGGCCAATTTTACTGCTACTGAGAGCTGACTGGCCAATTTTACTGCTACTGAGTGCTGACTGGTTAGTATTACTGCTACTGAGTGCTGACTGGCCAATTTTACTGCTACTGAGAGCTGACTGGCCAATTTTACTGCTACTGAGTGCTGACTGGCCAATTTTACTGCTACTGAGTGCTGACTGGCCAATTTTACTGCTGCTGAGAGCTGACTGGTTAGTATTACTGCTACTGAGTGCTGACTGGTCAGTATTACTGCTACAGAGTGCTGACTGGTCAGTATTACTGCTACTGAGTGCTGACTGGTCAGTATTACTGCTACTGAGTGCTGACTGGTTAGTATTACTGCTACTGAGTGCTGACTGGTCAGTATTACTGCTACTGAGTGCTGACTGGTTAGTATTACTGCTACTGAGTGCTGACTGGTCAGTACTACTGCTACTGTGTGCTGACGGGTTGGCGCTACAGCTACTGAGAGCTGATTACTGCTACCGGGTTCTGATTGGTTGGTGTTATTGCTACTAATTGAGTAAGAAGTGTCTTGCTGTCCATGACATGCTAAATGTTAAAACCTGAGAGTTCCAGGCAGTATTCTATCGTATGTCACATTTTCCTAATTTACCTTTGTGTTCTGTGTGAAAGACCCGTGCATCGTGCACACTGTGCTGGATGAACCTTGGAGGGCCACCAACTACTCCAACTCTGTGAACTGGAAGTGTGATGTGTATACTACGTGGGTTGGCTGGTACAGGCTAATGTATCAGGGACTGGACATCCGGATGCCAGAGTCATGCATTAATATCTACATGTGCGGCACTCACGCACCCCTCTGGCTGAATGGCCCTCATCCACTGCGTCAGGACGGAGTGGTCACCCGCCAGGTCTGCGGTAACTGGGCTGGCAACTGCTGTTACTTCAAATCCTATCCTATCCGAGTCAAAGCCTGCCCAGGAAATTTCTATGTCTATGAGTTCGTCAGACCCATTATGTGCGTATTGGGATACTGTGCAGGTAATGCTTTACATATTAACCAATTGTCTTTGCTGGTCATCCACACAGTTTTAGACCCTGTCCTATCAGCAACCGCAGAGTGTTTAAATGTAACATTGGTCTGCCAGTCAATTCGCAATGTAAGCAAAACAGACCTATCAGCCTGACAGTTTAACGTGGTCACCAAGTAAAGGAAAGCCGACCATCATTCAATAAATGTCAAAACATCTTTTTAATAACTAAATAAATAGTAGTTTGTAATAACAACTAGTAAACGAGTAACACACCTACGAACTTGAGTACAAGTTCCGACAAGATGAAACTCTGAAATTACAATCTGTTCTAAACGGTTCGAGCTAATAAACCTAAACCTATACAACCAAACTGAACCACACAGTCAGGTCAGATTTATTCCTATAGCACTTTTACAACAGAGGCTGTCACAAACCAGCTTCACAAAGAATCTGGGTCCAAGCCGCCAATGAGCAAGCCAAAGGAGGTAGTGGCAAGAGGAAAATCCCTCAGAGCAGGAGGAGGAACCCTCAAGAGGAACCAAGACTCAAAGGAGGAAGTGTTGAGTGTTTTATAAGAAGTGATGAGTGTCTTAGGAGAAGTGTTGAGTCTTTTAGGAGGAGTGTTGAGTGTTTTAGGAAAATCATTGAGTGTTTTAGGACGACTGTTGGGTGTTTTAGGAGAAGTGTTGAGTGTTTTAAGAGAAGTGTTGAGTGTTTTAAGAGGAATGTTGAGTGTTTTAGGAAAATCATTGAGTGTTTTAGGACGACTGTTGGGTGTTTTAGGAGAAGTGTTGAGTGTTTTAAGGGAAGTGTTGAGTGTTTTAAGAGAAGTGTTGAGTGTTTTAGGAGACATGTTGAGTATTTTAAGAGAAGTGTTGAGTGTTTTATAAGAAGTGATGAGTGTCTTAGGAGAAGTGTTGAGTCTTTTAGGAGGAGTGTTGAGTGTTTTAGGAAAATCATTGAGTGTTTTAGGACGACTGTTGGGTGTTTTAGGAGAAGTGTTGAGTGTTTTAAGAGAAGTGTTGAGTGTTTTAAGAGGAATGTTGAGTGTTTTAGGAAAATCATTGAGTGTTTTAGGACGACTGTTGGGTGTTTTAGGAGAAGTGTTGAGTGTTTTAAGGGAAGTGTTGAGTGTTTTAAGAGAAGTGTTGAGTGTTTTAGGAGACATGTTGAGTATTTTAAGAGAAGTGTTGAGTGTTTTAGAAGAAGTGTTGAGTGTTTTAGGAGACATGTTGAGTGTTTTAAGAGAAGTGTTGAGTGTTTTAGAAGAAGTGTTGAGTGTTTTAGGAGAAGTGTTGAGTGTTTTAAGAGAAGTGTTGAGTGTTTTAAGAGAAGTGTTGAGTGTTTTAGAAGAAGTATTGAGTGTTTTAGGAGGAGTGTTGAGTGTTTTAGGAAAATCATTGAGTGTTTTAAGGGAAGTGTTGAGTGTTTTAAGAGGACTGTTGGGTGTTTTAGGAGAAGTGTTGAGTGTTTTAAAAGAAGTGTTGATCGTTTAAGGAGACGTGTTGAGTATTTTAAGAGAGGTGTTGAGTGTTTTAGTAGGTGTGTTGAGTGTTATAAGAGAGGTGTTGAGTGTTTAAGGTGTGTTGAGTGTTTTAAGAGAAGTGTTTAGTGTTTTAGGAGGAGTGTTGAGTGTTTTAGGAAAATCATTGAGTGTTTTAGGAGGACTGTTGGGTGTTTTAGGAGAAGTGTTGAGTGTTTTAGGAGGAGTGTTAGGTGTTTTAGAAGAAGTGTTGGGTGTTTTAGGAGACGTGATGAGTGTTTTAGAAGAAGTGTTAAATGTTTTAGGAGGATTATGTTGAGTATTTTAGGAACATTATTGAGTGTTTTAGTAGGAGTGTTGAGTGTTTAAGGAGAAGTGTTGAGTGTTTTAGGTGGAGTGTTGAGTGTTTTAGGAGAAGGGTTTAGTGTTTTAGGAGGAGTATTGAGTGTTTCAGGAGAAGTGTTGAGTGTTTAAGGAGAAGTGTTGAGTGTTAAAGGAGGAGGGTTTAGTGTTTTAGGAGGAGTGTCGAGTGTTTAAGGAGAAGTGTTGAGTGTTTTATGAGGAGTGTTGAGTGTTTTAGGAGGAGTATTGAGTGTTTTAAGGAGAAGTGTTGAGTGTTTTAAGGAGAAGTGTTGAGTGTTTTAGGAGGAGTGTTGAGTGCTAAAGGAGAAGTGTTGAGTCTTTTAGGAGGAGTGTTAAGTGTTTAAGGAGAAGTGTTGAGTCTTTTAGGAGGAGTGTTGAGTGTTAAAGGAGAAGTGTTGAGTGTTTTAGGAGGAGTGTTGAGTGTTTAAGGAGAAGTGTTGAGTCTTTTAGGAGGAGTGTTGAGTGTTAAAGGAGAAGTGTTGAGTGTTTTAGGAGGAGTGTTGAGTGTTTAAGGAGAAGTGTTGAGTGTTTTAGGAGGAGTGTTGAGTGTTTAAGGAGAAGTGTTGAGTCTTTTAGGAGGAGTGTTGAGTGTTAAAGGAGGAGGGTTTAGTGTTTTAGGAGGAGTATTGAGTGTTTTAAGGAGAAGTGTTGAGTGTTTTAGGAGGAGTGTTGAGTGTTTAAGGAGAAGTGTTGAGTGTTTTAGGAGGAGTGTTGAGTGTATAAGGAGAAGTGTTGAGTGTTTTAGGAGGAGTGTTGAGTGTTTTAAGGAGAAGTGTTGAATGTTTTAGGAGGAGTGTTGAGTGTTTAAGGAGAAGTGTTGAGTGTTTTAGGAGGAGTGTTGAGTGTTAAAGGAGAAGTGTTGAGTCTTTTAGGAGGAGTGTTGAGTGTTAAAGGAGGAGGGTTTAGTGTTTTAGGAGGAGTATTGAGTGTTTTAAGGAAAAGTGTTGAGTGTTTTAGGAGGAGTGTTGAGTGTTTAAGGAGAAGTGCTGAGTGTTTTAGGAGGAGTGTTGAGTGTATAAGGAGAAGTGTTGAGTGTTTTAGGAGGAGTGTTGAGTGTTTTAAGGAGAAGTGTTGAATGTTTTAGGAGGAGTGTTGAGTGTTTAAGGAGAAGTGTTGAGTGTTTTAGGAGGAGTGTTGAGTGTTAAAGGAGAAGTGTTGAGTCTTTTAGGAGGAGTGTTGAGTGTTAAAGGAGGAGGGTTTAGTGTTTTAGGAGGAGTATTGAGTGTTTTAAGGAGAAGTGTTGAGTGTTTTAGGAGGAGTGTTGAGTGTTAAAGGAGAAGTGTTGAGTGTTTTAGGAGGAGTGTTCAGTGTTAAAGGAGGAGGGTTTAGTGTTTTAGGAGGAGTGTTGAGTGTTAAAGGAGAAGTGTTGAGTGTTTTAGGAGGAGTGTTGAGTGTTAAAGTAGAAGTGTTGAGTGTTTTAGGAGGAGTGTTGAGTGTTAAAGGAGAAGTGTTGAGTCTTTTAGGAGGAGTGTTGAGTGTTTAAGGAGAAGTGTTGAGTCTTTTTGGAGGAGTGTTGAGTGTTAAAGGAGAAGTGTTGAGTGTTTTAGGAGGAGTGTTGAGTGTTAAAGGAGAAGTGTTGAGTCTTTTAGGAGGAGTGTTGAGTGTTAAAGGAGGAGGGTTTAGTGTTTTAGGAGGAGTATTGAGTGTTTTAAGGAGAAGTGTTGAGTGTTTTAGGAGGAGTGTTGAGTGTTAAAGGAGAAGTGTTGAGTGTTTTAGGAGGAGTGTTCAGTGTTAAAGGAGGAGGGTTTAGTGTTTTAGGAGGAGTGTTGAGTGTTAAAGGAGAAGTGTTGAGTGTTTTAGGAGGAGTGTTGAGTGTTAAAGGAGAAGTGTTGAGTGTTTTAGGAGGAGTGTTGAGTGTTAAAGGAGAAGTGTTGAGTCTTTTAGGAGGAGTGTTGAGTGTTTAAGGAGAAGTGTTGAGTCTTTTAGGAGGAGTGTTGAGTGTTAAAGGAGAAGTGTTGAGTGTTTTAGGAGGAGTGTTGAGTGTTAAAGAAGAAGTGTTGAGTCTTTTAGGAGGAGTGTTGAGTGTTAAAGGAGGAGGGTTTAGTGTTTTAAGTGAAATGTTATGATGTAATGTAATGGAATGAATAATGTGATGATAGCTAACAGTGCTAAGGTGACAGAACTGTTGAGGTTACAGGTTAAACTATTACTTAGCCCAAATCATTTTGACATGCTGTTGTCATTTTAAAGGACTGGATGTATGTCTTATAGCACCCAGTGCTGGTTGGGAATGCCTTATCTTCTACTAGCTACACATTTCCCGTTTGCGTAACACTGAAGTTCTATATGGGCGGCTTATTGGGAACGTTGTTGTTTCACCGCTGTCACTGTTGTTCCCTCCTTCCCTCCCGCTTGCTGTTGGGACAAGCTCCTTTTGTTTAAACACTGATCAGACATTCAGATACTGACTGCTCATCATCTTCATGCATTAATAATTATATTCATTATTTTTATTGCTCTGCCTGAAAGATATAGCCACAGTGAAACCGCCAGCTCACAAGATAAGTACGTTATCCTGATTTTAGCTTCTCAGCGTTTCCGTTTTCATGACAGTGCTGTTAGTTAACGATTACATGCCATTACCTTTCCGTAGAGCACCTTGCGATTACAATGAGACTGTCCTCAGAAGAGGACTTGGAACAGCTGGACACCACAGAGGTTTTTCTGGAGCAGGTACGTGTCAGTGACGGTAGAGCATTATTAAATCTCATGGTTTTGTTTTTGTTTTGTAATGTTACCTTTCAGGTGACCTTTCATATTCTGGCATCCGTGACGAGCGTCATCGCCATGAGGAGCTTAAGGAGTGTGGTCATGCAAAGTGGCTCTCAGGAGTGGCTCTCAGTGCGGAGGTGTTGAGTGAACTGTGTCTAAGGAGGAGGGGCTTTGTAGTGTAACCAGTGGCTAGAATGGTCTACCTTCCTCGCTCCCTATATTTTCCCTTGTACGTGGAATGTTTCCCGGATCTCCAACGCTACACTGTCTTCAGGAGCAGAATGTGACTGTAGTGCATTCTCGTCGGGTATCAGACGCAACTTCACCACAAGCCATGTTCCAGCCTTGATGCTGGGTGACGACTTGGGCTCCTAGGCATCCCAGCCATCGAGGCATGTCTCTTTCTTGCGGGGCGTAACCCCAGGAAGGAAACGCTCGGCTTCAAAACTGGAGAATGGCGCTGGCTGCGCTGGCTAGTAGTAGCACAGAGGCAGAGTGTCAGGACCCACCTGTAGTGTGGCTTTGGTCTTGTGTGAATCACACCATTGGCTCGGGAGGAGCTGGAAATGCAGCGTTAGAGCAGTTGCTGGATCTATGATGCTCAGGTGCGCTGCTAGGTCTGAAGTGAAGCTGCTGGAAGAGGAGCTGAACACACAGCGCCAGCACTGATGGGATGGATCTCTGAGGGCTGTGGGCATTGCCCATGAGCAGCACCCTCGCTGGCAGTGGATGACACAGTGGATGACAGAAAAAGGGGAAGGTGGGCAAGAGTAGTGGTATTGCCTCCTGGAGCACCAGCCATTCAGATTTGCGCTTCTGCCAAACCCAGAATGAAGATATGGAGCACTCTTGGGTACGCGCATGGCAGAGAAACGGGTTCGGCTCATACATCATCTGGACCTACAATGAGCACCAGTAGTAGGGTACCCTGAGAAGCCACTGTGCTAAGGATGTTGGCCCAAGGCAGGGCTGGCGGTGTTAATTAGATGCTCACAAAGGCTACATGTTGCTTCGCATGAACCTATATAATCTATATGAATCTCCATATCTCCATATTTATATGTATATACTGTAAACAATACATATTTATATATGAATGATATATTTTCATGCATTCGTCATACGCTTAGGTGTCTATTGGCTAGTCCTCTGACCAACTAATAATAGCAATAATAATAATAATTATATATATATATATATGTAGATATTACTCGGTTGGTAATATCAGAAATAAAGTTCTTGGTGTGTTTTCATTTTGTTCTAGGTTAAAGAAGACCTGATTAGAAAAGGCTTCCCATTTAACATCACGCTACATCTGAAGAGCATCTCAAAATTGAATGACCTAAAGTCGGACACACCTGGAACCTGCTAGATCTCTTAGCGTTCCTTACTGGTCCCTGTACTGAGCATAGCTCAATAGTCGGCTGAAGGGTTAAAAGGATCGTCTGTATTTTATGGAAGATGTTTGAAGGTCAAACTGCAGATCTGAAAGCATTCTGGAAATTTCTGAGAGGCTTTAAGGCTATTTAGCGCTAACTAACCCCAAAAGATATAGGCCGTCAATGCAGTTCATATTTCATATGTGTGGGGGATGTGTTGTTTATCATATTATGACAATAAACCACTATTTTAACTATTCTGGATTTCATGGTAAAGCCCTCAGCTAGATACAGTATCAAGCCTCCAGGTTCTACATGTGAGGAGCTCTCCTGCTACGTCAGGTGGAATAGAATGAACGTTAGATCTGGTAACTCCCAGGACAACTACACTGTACTTGTACCTAGATCTCGTCCACGGAGTGATGTTAAGTTCTGACCCGGTTGATGCTGTCAGGGAAATAGACCTCTTGGGAGATTAGTAACAGCACTGAAGTCTACACGTTGCCTTGACCCAATTCCAACCTCCCTTTTTATTAGAACTATTTTAATTCTGTATCCCGAGAGGACCCACTGAGAATTAAGGCTCCCGGGGTTGCACAGTACAAAACTGAAACCACACAAAATGCCATACAGAGGAGAGAAGAAAAATAAAAGTCATACAGAGTAAAATACATATACAGGGGTTGGACAATGAAACTGAAACACCTGTCATTTTAGTGTGGGAGGTCTCATGGCTAAATTGGACCAGCCTGGTGGCCAATCTTCATTAATTGCACATTGCACCAGTAAGAGCAGAGTGTGAAGGTTCAGTTAGCAGGTAAGAGCACAGTTCTGCTCAAAATACTGCAATGCACACAGCATTATGGGTGACATACCAGAGTTCAAAAGAGGACAGACTGTTGGTGCACGTCTTGCTGGCGCATCTGTGACCAAGACAGCAAGTCTTTGTGATGTATCAAGAGCCACGGTATCCAGGGTAATGTCAGCATACCACCAAGAAGGACGAACCTCCACCAGCATCACGTAGTGACCTGGCCACTATCCTGCAAGAAGAATGGCTTAAACTCCCTCTGACCACTGTGCAGGACGCAGTATATGTCATTCCCAAGACCAACTGACGCTGTATTGGCCGCAAAATGAGGCCCTATACCATACTAATAAATGAGTGTGGTCTAAAACCAGGTGTTTCAGTTTCATTGTCTAACCCCTGTAAATAATATCCCCCATAGCTAAACAGGTATTATGACAGTCCCAACAACCCCCAAAGAATCCAGTTCTCTAGTAAAGACCTATCACTGTCCAATTTTGCTATCCACCCATATTCTAGTGTGTTTGTCTTCTGAACCATAGTCGATTACTGCAGGGTATTAACATTCAAGAGATTACGTGTAGTGTGTGGGATTAGAATCTACCATAGACCTGGTCTTGTAGTCCCTAAGAACTAATTTAAGGTCCCGTACTTAGTGTTGGATGTGTTCTGCCTTCCCTATGCGTTTGCGTACACAGCTAAGCAGACAGCTAAACACTCTTCCAGAAAGTGACCAAGACACATGGTGCCTTTAAGTGTTTTTAATGGAAGCGGTTTAAAGAAGTGCACCACTAGGGGCGCTAAAGTCAAAGCCACGCTTGAGTCAGCACAGGATGATATTGAAATTCTTTGTCGGTTTATCACAGCTAAGATTACAGAGACAGCACTAGTATGGATGATTGTTTAATCTGCATATAGATTTTAAATCTTCCAAATGGTCCCCAATATGTTTGTGTGTATAAGGATAATAACAGAGGACCTAATATAGAACCCTGTGGTACTCCTTCGGAAATCACCCGCAGCAACACAACGCTGTACGAAAGAGGGAAACATGCTCTTTCATTCAGACCAATTGGACATGTTCTTCAATAGCGATAAACAATCTACATTTTTAGAGGCTTCAGAAAAATAAATAAACAACGCAGCTGAGGTCAGTCTACAGTCCAGCGACAGAATGTCATTCATAATTAATGAAACTGCTGTAACTATGCTACAGTGTATTGCCAAAAGCATTCACTCGCCCATCCAAATCACCGAATTCAGGGGGTCCAAACACTTGAATTAAACGCAGTGGTGTAAAATGCCACCACTAGACTCTAGAGCAGTGGAGGCGTGTTCGCTGTTCACGTTTCTCCATCTGGGAATCCAATAGACGTGTCTGGGTTTGGCGGTTGCCAGAAGAACAGTACTTGTCTGACTGCATTGTGGCTAGTTTGGTGGAGGGGGATTATGGTGTGGGGTAGTTGTTCAGGAGTTGGGCTCGGCTTCCAGTGAGAGGAACTCTTAATGCTTCAGCAGACCAAGAGATCCTGGACCATTTCATACTCCCAACTTTGTGGAGACAGTTTGGGGACGGCCACTTCCTGTTCCAACATGGCCGCACAACAGTGCACAGAGCAAGCTCCATAAAGACATGGATGAGTGGGTTTGGTGTGGAGGAACTGGACAGGCCTGCACAGAGTCCTGACCTCAACCCGATAGAACACCTTTGGGATGAATTAGAGCGGAGATTGAGAACCAGGCCTTCTCGCCCAACCTCAGTGTCTGACCTCATCAATGCGCTTCTGGAAGAATAGTCAGAAATTCCCATAAGCACATTCCTGACCCTTGTGGAAAGGCTTCCCAGAAGAGTTGAAGCGGTTATAGCTGTAAAGGGTGGGCCGACGTTGTATAACACCCTATCGGTTAGGAATGGGATGTCACTCAAGTCCATATGCAACTGAAGGCAGACCATATTTTTATATAGTATATGTCCAGGTATTAGACTGATATGGTTCTAGGACACAGCTGGGAGGTGAAAAGGAGCATAGATGTTCATTTTTCAGCGATTCAGAAATTCAGCTGAGCTAGAAAGCTTTGAAATTGGTCAATAACTGTTTGAGCCAGTAATATTCTGACCAGCAACGTCTGCATTTTTAATCTTTAAGATCCCACCAGCTTATAAGACATCCGAAGAATTAAGATGTTTAAGGGAAACCATATTAGACAGAGGCAGAAGGGTTCTGTCCACCTCCAAGCCCACTTAAATCAGGGAGCGTGAATTACGAGGCAGCTACCCACGTCAAATTTCATTCGGCCTCCACCTCTGTAGTGTGTCTCTAGGTGTCCTCAGGGAAAACACAGCTTTCTAACAATCATACTCAGAGGATTTCTGTCCTGCAACTGTGGCATTACACCAAGTGGTGGCGCTGTGTCATAATCAGCACAGTGCACTGGGAAAGATGATGCCAGTGCAGCCGAAGAGGAAGAGAAGTCCTGGAATCCCCCCCCCCCCCCCCAAGTTATGTTATTCAGACAGAACATCAGTTTTTTGAGGTTTTTTTACAATAAAGTTTAATATTTAACATTTGTGTTTCATAGATTCATAGCCGTATGTGTGTAGATTTACGACAACCACAACCTTCAGTGACCTGCACTTTCTAACGATTACACTTAGCGAAGAAGCCTCAACACCTTCGCTTAATACTGCTTTGGTCCCTCGTCAGGCCAGCTGTTAGAGGCTGCTGCATAATTACCATGAACATCCAGAAACGTCCATGTGACCTCCATTATTAATCCATTATACAGTTCCTTATAGAGGTTCATACTCATATTCATAACTGCAAATTCAGAGGCTTTATTAAATGAACTGTAGGAGCCTGGAATGTTTTGTGAAGATGAAAACAATGACTTTAATGCCATATTCAAAGGTCAGGGTAACACGTAGCTGGTTGTATAATGTGTAAATGAAAGACTTTTATTCTGTAATTAGAGTTAACTACTCTGCATGAGGGCCCATTGTGAATGAAAACAAAGCTTGTTATATTATATATGATTATGAACAAGCTACCTTTTTTCCAACTCACATGGGGCCTCATGCAAACTAGTTAACCCTAATTACAGAATAAAAGTCTTTAATTTACACATTACACAACAAGCTACATGTTACCCTGGTTGTATAATGTGTAAATGAAAGACTTTTATTCTGTAATTAGGGTTAAGATTTTAATCCCTTGTTGATCCCACAGTGGGGAAATGTAGTCTCTGCATTTAACCCATCTATGAAGTGAAACACCACAAACACACTCACTAGTGAACACACACACACTAGGGGGCAGTGAGCACACTTACCCGGAGCGGTGGGCAGCCCTATCCACGGCGCCCGGGGAGCAGTTGGGGGTTAGGTGCCTTGCTCAAGGGCACCTCAGTCGTTACTGTAGGCTCAGGGAATCGAACCAGCGACCCTCCGGTCACAAGGCTGGTTCCCTAACCTCCAGCCCACAACTGCCCCCCAGCCCACAACTGCCCCCCTACTACTCTGCATGAGGGCCCATGTGAGTTGTGAATGAAAACAATAGCTCGTTATATTATATATGATTATGAACCGGTCTGCGTTTTTTTGTTAAGTGTGTAAATTCTCACATTGCTTTAATTAAGTTGTATTTAATGTTAAAAATGACAGATTTAATTTCTGCATAATAAAGTATGCTGTAACATGACCGTTTCCCTCAATTCAGCGGTTATTAGATGTTCTAAATTATGTGGCTCATGCCCAGTTCAAGGCTTAGTACACGATCAAGGAGATTTCACCTCCGCTTCATTTGAAGACAGGGAATAGGTGACCTTCTATATTATAACATCTATGGAAATATCATTATATCATTTATTATCAGTTTATTATAAATGAGTTCTGTCTCTAAGAAGTACCGGGTCCATTTAAAGACTTTACCACTTTCCAGAAGTTAGCAGGAGGAGGATGCACAATGTTTAGTGGCATTGTGTGGCAGTAGGGTGATTCGACCTTGAGCGTGTACAAGCACTTACTCCTAATCTATCCGGACCTGACCCAGTCTGAGGGTAATTTGCAAGTACGTGCAGATAGCTGAGAGTGCTGTAGAGAGCCAGGGCTCTGTCTTGGCTTTAACCTTGATACTATTTATGTTTGTTAGCGATTTCGAAGCTAATTGAAAGCCAAACCTGGAATTCCAGAAACACTTTCTATGTCACTCTGATACAAATATTGTAAGGACGTCTGTTCACTGAAATATTTAAAGGGTCTTTTGAACGTGTTTACTATTTATCTGACTTTAAAGTGTCTTAAACGGGATATGGGGCACAGGTTACTAACACCCAAGTCAAATACTCTCAATCACACAATTTACCCAGCTTAGTATTAACTGTAGGTACTATAGGTACTATAGGTACTTAAGGTCACCTATAATGAATAACTGTCTCTAGATAGATAGATAGATAGATAGATAGATAGATATAAATATAAATATATATATATATATATATACTATAAATACTACAGTTTAATCTCACTTATTAAAAAGAAGGCAAGAAATCTATACAAGAAAGTCTATCTACAAAACAAATACAGATATAACTGTAGACCCACAGAAAATATGTCATACTCGCTAAAATAAAAAGGCAGTACAATAATAACAATAATAATAAATGTGCAAGGAGCGCAGATATCAGCAGATGATGACTATACTGGGAAACATAATAAGCCTGTGCATATACTGGTATGTCTGGAGTGTCCAGGAGTGCAGATGTACAGGAGATACAGTACACTGTAATAGTGCAGATTAATAAACCTTTGATTTTACATGAGGGTCCGGACCTCATCTGTCCTCTTTCCTCTTCTGGCCCCTCTAGGAAGAGTTGAAGAGCCTGATGGCTCTTGGCACAAAGGATCTCCTGAGTCAGCCTGTGGAGCAGCTCTGTGACAGTAACCTGCCCCTGAAGTTGCTCCTTTGGTCCATGATGGTGGTGTGCAGTGGGTGTCCATCATCATCCATCATCTTCAATTAGTGAAGATAGCAAAGTCAGCTATTCCTGTTAGCTCTAAAAACAGCATAACCCTCAAAGCCAACTTCAGAAACTGATTTCTTTAACCATGTTTTGGCCAGAATTAAAATATCTCACTCACATTTATCATCTAAAATATTACCAGGATCTAAATAATGAATGCTTAATAGGCCTGTAATATTTAGATGAATCAGGCCTAGACCCTTTACCAATCTACAATCACTGGAATTCCTTTATTTGGAGACACTTCCAGAAACAGATTAGAAGAGAATTTCTGGTCTCAGGGACGAATACAAACCCTTGTGTGCATTTCTTTAGCCTGGCTAGTTAAAACTGACAGGTACGGGAGAGCATAGCTTATCAATATTATTGGCTTCTGATGTATGGATACTCCTTACAGTCAATCTGACCACAATATTTTGGGTTTGTAGTTTATGAACACCACCCTAGTACCCACCATAGTTCCCAGTCAGAAAACCAATTCTGAAATTCATTATTACCAAGTCGAGTAGTTCTTCTTCAAGCACTGGCCCCCATGTATTCCTCAGAAGCACTCTACCACTACACCAGCCCTGATTTGCTGGCCATATCTGCCATACGGGTGGGGCCGTCCCTTTATATGAGGGTGCTTAAGCAGCAGAACATCATTCAAAAACCTCTCACTCCTATCAACATCATTCAAAGACCTCTACGCCGCTGTGCCAGCCTATGCAGGAAAGAGCTAATCCAGCCTCTCAACCATATGGCTATGGATTCGAAGAGCTTGTATAGACCTGCAATTACAGCAAAGTGTTTTCTGGGGGTTCTGGATAATTGAGTCTTCAGTTACCAGCATAGTAGGCTGAAGTGTTGAGGGCAAAAGGTGGTGTGTTAAGGTCTTGCCTGTTCATCTCAGATGCTTTTCCTGATGCTTTTAAAAGTCTCTACTAAAAGCACCATCGATCCCTCTGTACTTAACGATACGTTTGGACCGAATTCTAATCCCCCTTTTTACAAAAGTTGTTTAAAACAATTCAATATACTATATATCAACCATCAAACTAGTTATATAAGGTTTGGTTAATTCCAACCGTGGTTCTGAGACAACCTTGGTTGGTTTTCTCAGATTGAACACTTGTGGAGTCCCACAAGGTTTAGTTTTAGGGCCTTTCCTGTTTTGCAAATTTAAGCATGGTATGATGTTATTAGTAAATATCATATGAATTTGGGCTGTGCTGATGATACACAGTTTTACATACGTATTTCTTCTGATAATTAAGATTTGAATAAAGAGTCGATGTCACAAATAATGAAACACTAAGCTGTGGCAATAAATAGAATGCTGCAGCCTGAGAAACTAAACGTTTCGCTTCGTAAACCAATCCTGAAGGATAAATCCAGGGTGTGACTTCAGACCCTGAGCTGTTTTACCCCGTGGACACTTAAATAACATTTTATCATTTTAAAAATATCACTGCCTTTCATATCTTGGGGACAGAGACACAGAAAGACCTAGTTATGCATTTGTACAGAAAGCAGTAGCTTGGGTTCTAACAACACCAAAGCAGAGAGCTCTGATCACCTTGTTTAGAAACTGCCCTGACGGCCCGGATCTTCTAGGAGAGATTTTACGTACCAGTTTATTAATAAAGCCCTAAATGATCGTAAAGCTTCTGAATATCTATCTGTTCACGATCTTAGATCTGCAGACACCGACCTTCTGCCTAGAGACTCTTTCTGTCACTCTGCTTCTAAACTCTGACGCTCACTTTATCTAATATTGGATGGTCCAGCCTTCCGCTCACCTAACATAATATGAATGCCTCTCATTAATTAATATTAATATTAATTATACGACTCATCAATATTCTGTGTCTGTTTCAGTAAACTTACTTCAGGGGTGGAGCGAGTACTGAATATTCCTCCTTAAGTAAAAGTACAGTACAGTACAGGTAATGTATTAAAAGAAATTCAATAATTTTTTTATAACTACTATAACTATTAATAACTACTAGATGTTTCTTTTTTGTTTATTTTCAACTGAATCACAACTGGAAATATTTCTGTTTGCTTTATTATTATTACTAAGAATTTGTACAGGCCAAACTAAAGCCGAACAGGAGACTACCTGAGATGTTATTAAATTAAGTTCTCAGTTACAGTGCTAGTGTACAAAGATGCTCAATGCTGCCTGCTGCCAGCAGAGGGCAGAAAACTCCAACTCCCAGAATGCTCCAGGGTGATCATCTTAAGTATGCCTCGGTGAAGAGCCTCTATATAAACCTCAAGCAGAAAATGCTGAATCTTCATGGAGGGGTAGCAGGTGAATGAAGGGAGAGAAAAAGAGGAAACCGAAAGGAGAGCAGCTACAAAGAAAAGCGGTAAAGGGACAGATGACTTCCAGAGCAAAGAAGAAAGCAAGACAGCCATGAAAAAAAGACAAACAGCTTTAAAACAAGGAGAGAAAGAGAACAGAGTGAAAAGAGAACAGAGTGAATATCTTCATTTTGGTTGTTCTTTCGGTAAATACATCCTTCGCTCAGTTACACCATTTTGGGAAACCCTTTTGTTTGGCATTGTCCACCTTTGTCCCATCATAGCCTCATAAAGAACCCCACCACAGCCGAACTCGCGGTTTCTACTTTCGCTTTTTTCCTTCTCAGCAAATGACCTGCTAGGGATGTACTGAAATAAAAACGTTTGGGTAGCGCTTTACAGCTTGGTGATAAGTAGGTACTGATATAGTAATTTTACAGTAATAAACTGTATTTAATCATTATTATATGTAAATTTCTTAGTTACTAAATAATAAATCAGAAGTTGTAGTGAGTGTTAACAAGGCCGTTATGAAAGGAACTGAATAAAAGCTGGGAGGCGTCAGAATGCCCCGGCGTGACTTGCAGTGGAGAAATCGACTTGTGTAATAGTGGTGTGAAAGTGGGTTTTACCCCGTAGCAGCTGCCTCTAGCCCTGAGCTAGGAAGAAAAGGTTCTGCTCTGGTTCCAGTCTACATCCGTGAACGGACAGAGCTAACAGCGTCATTAAAACCGCTAACCTTTTCACTTATTCAACTGCACACCGAGAGTGGATTTTTTGCAGGTTTGGGCCAAATAATTTCGGATACCGAACATTCAATGCACCCATATTACCTGATAAATGAGTAAATGATACTGCTTTGCGAACCACGACACCTAACATGCCTTATTAACTTACAGGTGTCACCTCTACAGACAGTACACCTTACATTCCCATTCCCAACTGCATAAATTCACTAAAATCATAAGCTACATCGGCGATTTGTTTTGATTTTCTGATTTACTGATTTATATTTCTCTATTAATCATAACTTTCTCTTTTTTCACAGTTAAAGAACTAAACGCCTCTCGCACAGCTAGACTAACACAAAGACTAGCCTAAACCAGAACCAAACCACTAAAAGCCATAGTGAGTCACAGTGGGAACTCGCGGTTTCTACGTTCCTTTTTTTCCTTCTCAGCAAATGACCTGTTAGGGATGTACTGAAATAAAAACGTTTGGGTAGTGCTTTACAGCTTGGTGATAAGTAGGTACTGATATAGTAATTTTACAGTAATAAACTGTATTTAATAATTATTAAATGTAAATTTCTTAGTAGTTACTAAATAATAAATCAGAAGTTGTAGTGAGTGTTAACAAGGCCGTTATGAAAGAGTAAAATAGGGGTACACATGGTACCTGCCTAAATATTACCTGCTTATTTTATAGTTCTATATACACTGTGTACTAAGTGAGAGACCATCGTGGTAAAAAGGCATGTAGTAGAAACACCATGGTAACAAACTTTCCTAAATATTTTGTATGCATCTTCTAGTCAGAAATCAAAATAAATATGGTCAGTGTGTCAGTATTTAGTAGTAAACGATAAAAGAAAAAGCGGTAATAAGTTTTATTTACCTAAAATGATGTAATGACCTATAAAACAATTAAAGAGAATAATAATTGAGCACATGTATATAATATATGGCATATAATATATAGTTATTAGAGTTATTAAGCCAAAATCAGTGAAGTAGGTTTGCTGTAATTCCTAGTATCCGGGCTGTAAAATAATAAATCACTTGTATCGGTTTTATGTTTTACCTGTTATGTATTTAGATGATCAGACGCAGTGTGAGTTACACGCAGGGTTACAATGAAGAAAAATGATATTAGAGCCATAAAATACAAACTTGCTCATGTCCACATTTCTCCCATCATGTCAGAACCTCCGTTCTAGAGGGTCTTGTGCTTGTCTAAAGGTGGGCCTATCATTGACCTGTCGTTTTTGGTAAATAAAGCTTGTTACTGTTTTTATCATGTCAATACTAAATACTGATACAATGGCCGTGTTTATATTTATTAATGAGTGGAGGATGTACATGTAATATTTAGGAAAGTTCTTGTTACCATTGTGTTTCTATTACATCACTGCCTTGTTCCCATTTTAAACTGTTTATTAACACTCACTACAGTTTCTGATTTATTATTTAGTAGGAACTAGGAAATCAACATTAAACTAATAAATAAATACTTATTACTGTAAAATTACTATATCATCACCTGCTTATTACTAATCTGTAAAGTGCAACCAACTTTTATCCGAAACCAGACAAACTGAAACATTTGCCGACACTGTCTCACTGCCCCCTAGTGAGTGTATATGTGGGTGTTTCACTTCACGGATGGGTTAAATGTGAGGGGTAAATTTTCCCACTGTGGGATCAACAAGGGATTAAAATCTTAATTATGCCATTTTTTCATCACTGCATAGATTAAATAGGGTAAATCCCTGACAGCAAGCAGATGCGGGGCCACATCTGGCAAAGATATGTCACTGCTGGCCCACCGTTGGCACTGGCAATCTGCTGTGAGTCAAATGTGGCCCACATTTTCTGGTCATGTCCAAAACTGTATGACTTTTGGTGCAGTGTATTTCAATGGTTCTCTGAGATGTACAATTGTGTTTTCAAGCCTGACCCACAGGTGGCACTTTTTGGGTACTCAGTGTCTCTGTTGCCGCAAAGCATGCGTGTACAACACACCATAATGTACGGAATGGTTATTGCAAAAAGACTAATTTTAATGCTTTGGAAATCAGAGGCAGTGCCCCTTTTCAAGACGTGGCTATCTGAGCTCACATCTCTATTGCACATGGAGAAAATCAGGTACAATCTGTCTAACAATCTCAGAGAATTTTATAAGATATGGCGGCCATTCTTGGACCATCTCGAAGAGTTTGATGGAGACCTTGAAACAATGTGATGGGCTACCCGCCTCTTTCTTTTTTCTTTTTTATTTTTTTCTGTTAATGTTGGCTTTGCACTAGTGAAGATAAGTCATTGCCTTAGTTTGTACGCCCTGTCTGTTTTGTTTTTCTGTGCGTTTTCTCATTTTAATCTTCTTGTCATTCCCATTTTTTTTTTTTTTAAAAGCATATTGTATTATTTTTTCTTTGTCTACCTGTCTATTTGTACATAACATTTTTGAAAAACCATAATAAACATATTGTTAAAAAAAAAAAAAAAAAAAAAAATGTGGCCCACATATTTACAACATGCGTTTAGCCCACCTGCTCCAAAACAGATCTGGTCCACTGTTGGCACAGGTACAGCAGGGTTGCCTGCTTTTGGCTGAAACGTGGCCCTAATGTGGTGCGTGTGTGGCCCACATGTTGTTACCGGGAATGGTCTCACCCAAGTGCAGTCAATCCAGCAGGCAAGTGGGCCAGATGAAAATGTGGAATGTGGGCCAGATGTGGGCCAGAAGTGTTGAGCTGTCGGGGATGTGTTTTTGTCCTGGTTACTGAACTGCAGATTAAACATACTTACTGAACACTGAACATCTTAACATCCCAGTAGACATACCAGTGCGTGTGTGCGCTGAGAAGCTGCTGTCTGTCTGCCTCGCTGTAGCGTCGCTGTTCTGTTCTTTACTCTGTTTGGCTCAAAATGCTTGAAACTGAATAAAAGCCGGGAGGCGTCAGACTGCGTGACTCGCAGTGGAGAAATCGACTTGTGTAGTAGTGGTGTGAAAGTGGGTTTTACCCCGTAGCAGCTGTCGCTAGCCCTGGGCTAGGAAGAAAAGGTTCTGCTCTGGTTCCAGTCTACATCCAGGAACGTACAGAGCCAACAGCGTCATTAAAACCATTAAGGTTTGGTATTAATGATTCTGCCTCTTCACTTATTCGACCGCACACCGAAAGTGGATTTTTTGCTGGTTTGGCCCAAATAATTCCGGATACCGAACATTCAATGCACCCATATTACCTGATGGATAAGTAAATGATACTGCTTTGCGAACCACGACACCTAACCTTGCCTTATTAGCTTACAGGTGTCACCTCTACAGACAGTACACCTTACACTCCCAGCTGGCAAACTGCATAAATTCATTAAAATCATAAGCTACATCAGCAATTTGTTCAGTTTGGATTTTCTTTTACTGATTTATATTTCTCTGTTAATCTGAACTGAAACACCACTCGCACAGCTAGACTAACACAAAGACTAGCCTAAACTAGAACCAAACCACTAAAAGCCATAGTGAGTCACAGTGGGAATCTCCAGTTCACCTTAAATGCTCCTGTGGTTACTTTCTGCCACCGGTAACTGATATACCATTTAAGGTGAAATGGGAAAATTCAAATTAGCTGGTGAATAGCAATGAGGCTGAGCCTCACTTGTGGTTTTTGCTCAAAAATGGTGAGTCTGAGAACAGTGTATTAGCTGATACCAAGTGTATCTGCTAAATCCACTAAAACCGGGGTTCAAAAAACAGACACTGCAGTCCCCCTAGGATGAAGCACGCGTCCGCCCACCACAAACACATTCGCCTAAACAACATAACTAGCCAAGATGAAAACAACAGGCAGCTGAGATGTCCAAAGGCAGAGAGCCCAGCATACTCAAAAGCCTAAACCTAATGATCAAAGCCAGAAACACACGGCCACGGCAGGCATAGAAAATATCCGTGGTCCATTCTTAAGATTAATGCTGCTACTGAGGTAATGCTAGCTCTAGGACATGTTCACAGAGCCTTGCGGTCAGAACGCATTGTTAATTCCAAATTTGCTGAAACTCTAGATGCCCATAACAGAGCCTTTGGGTTCTGGGTGGGTAGAAAAAGGCAGAACCACATGCTCTACAGGGCAGTTTAAAATAACTTTCAACCACAACTGGAGGTTCCGACATGCCTGTGGTCAATGCGAGAATGCTCAGTTGGTGGTCATAAAATGAGGGCCAATGAATTATTTGTGGCCCCTGGGCTTCAGTCCAGGTAAGCCCATGCATTAAATAGACTAGGTTTTCAGTTTTAGGCCTGTTCAGCCATTTGGCTCCACAGCTCTCAAACTGTGCTGGCTGGCAATAGCACAATATACTGAACACACAGCTGCCATATGCCCTAATACAGCAAGTTAAAACTAGCATGAATGCTAAACACAGTACACGTTAAGCTAGCCTCCCTCAGGCTGACCGTGAGCTGGGAAGAGTGGAGATCTCGGCAGGTTCTTTCTGTAGATTAGTTGAGGACCTTTTTTGCACATTGTGCTCACACCCAGAGGAATTCAACCTCCAGGCTTAACACATCCGTGCAGTGAAACACCCACACACTAGTGAACACTAGGGGACAGTGAGCACACATGCCTGGAGCAGTGAGTGGCCCTATCCACGGTACCCTGGGGTTAGGTGCCTCGCTCAAGGGTACTTCAGTCGTGTCCTTCAGTTCAGTGGCCCCTGACCTTTAACATATGACTGTCCCTTTAGCAGCTGTGATGCAGTTATCTTTAGTTCAATCAAAAATATAGTTCACCATGAACATATATGGCCGTTTGGATACAGTATGTTTCCTGGACATCTATGTAGAGCTGAGATACTCAGTTTTTTTTCTCTAGTATTATTAAAGCGTAGTAGTAAAGTGAAAGTATGTCAGGACAAATAACTCAAGTACACAAGCCCTATGATTTCATTTCACTCTAAAATCTACCACCACATGGAAAAATTAGTAAACATAACTGGTTAGTTCCACTGATGACCATTAAACTTTATCCCCCACCTGTAAAGCAATACATACCCATGGTGATCCGTGCTTGCGGCTAGGTATGGCCATGCTTTTCGAGCATCCACAGCTGAATAAGTAGTTAGCAGAACAAAGATACTGCAGCGGTCTGCTACCGGCTTATTCAGCTGTGGATGCGTGGCCATACCTAGCAGCGGGCATGGAGCACCATGGGTATGTATTGTTCAGCAGGCTTTGAAACTGTTAAATTAATACTTGTTACTGTAAAATTACCATATCGATACCTACTTACTACTGATCTGTAAAGTGCAACCAACTTTTGTCCGAAAACCCGACAAAATGAAACCTTTGCTGAACACAGTGTTTCGTTAATTTTGCCACTTTTTCACCACTGCATGAACGAATTAAGCCAAAATCCCCAACAGCAAGCAGATGGGGGCCACATCTGGCAAAGATATGGCACTGCTGGCACACTGTCGGCACAGGCGATCTGCTGTGAGTCAAATGTGGCCCACATACTGTATTTACAACATGCTTTTGGCCCACCTGCTCCAAAACAGCAGGGTTGCCTACTTTTGGCTGAAACGTGATCATAATCACACACACACACATATATATATATATATATGTATGAACTTTGCGTTATTGGGTCAGGCGTTGTGTTTCTGTCAGGTTTGTTAAATTATGATCTGATTTAAAGTAGAAATCATCCTCCTGAGGATCTAACTGATAGTAACTGAGCTGTTTATGTGCTTCCCCTCTGGCTCTCTGCATTTTTACCTGTGTTAGGAAACCTTAGAGGTTAGACCTACTATTTGTATGAGAGTCTGCAGGTGGCGTAGTGAGGTTTAGGCTTCAGATCAGTTTGTTTAATAAACTATGTGTCACGTCCTGCCCGGTCAAGCGCCTGTTTTTCTGTTTGTCTCGTCACTTCCATGTGCCTTTTGTTGTCTTGTTCCATGTGCTTCTGTTTGTTTTGGTTTTTGGCTCCTCCTGTCTCTGCCCCTTGTCAGTCCCCTCACCTGTCCCTAGTTTGTAGCTCCGCCCCTTCCAGGCGTTCCTTGTTAGTCTTTGTTCTCTTATACTCCCTGTAGTCCCCTGTGTTCTTGTGTGGTGTTTTGTCTCAGTGCTGGTCTGTTTTTGTAACCTGGTTCTCAGTGTTTCTGGTTTGGTTTGATCTTACTTGTTCTGTTCATTAAATCCTTATATCTTGCCTCCTCGGTTTGAACCCCATGTGACAATATGCCACTGTTAAGCACCCAACAAATGATCAGTCATTGCAGGAATCGGGTTTGGTAACCTGGTAAAGACTTTAATGTTTGGGTTTATTTTACTCTGATTGACTGACGTTAACTTTAATAACCAGGTTATAATTAATACCATGTAACTGCTGTGACTGTAGTCCCAGTAATACAGTTTACCTATGGCGCTTTACACTGATCCACTTTCCTTATTTAACTATCCACTAGGAGCTCAAGATGAGTTCAGCTTCAACCAAAACTCAGAAGGCGTCTTTGTTTCTAAGTCAAAAATGCGTCATTCTAGAGACACCTGCCGAGTCTGAATTGTCCACAGTGGTGTTGACAGAAAGCATACGTCCACCTCTAAAGGCTCCCTCACAGAAAGTATAGAGACATGCCGATAAACTTCTTTTCACTTCTCCTCCACATTCCTCTATTCTACCTTCATCGACATTCCTTTTCCCCCTCTCGTGTAATGGGACATCAGGTGAAACAGTCTCAGGCAAACTGACCTTGGACATTATTTGTTATCATAATTATTATTACATTCAAATTCATTTAATATTAATGTATTATGTAACTCCACAATTTCTTTAACTCTTAAACCTGGCTCCAACCGTAATCTTAAGATTAAGCTCAACCCAAACCAACCCCTCACCCTGGTCTAAAATCTAACCATGACCTTTCTACATTTGCATTGAGTCTAGAACCCTCCAGCAATCCAGTCTGGACAGCACATGGCATGTTCCCGGTGAAGGCACAGTCCTGAAGGTGCAGGAGGTTTGAGGAAAGCCGCAGAAGTGGACTTGGGCTTAACAACGAAGAGTCCAGTTTAGGGAAACTTTACGAAAGCTCAGCTGAGCACTTAAGTACAGCAGTACTGAAATACATTTCCACCAAATGGAACCAAAAAGCAGTAGGTTCCTCTGGAGGAACCATGACGACATCCATGGGTGTGTCAACTGTTGAGGGAAAGGACAACAACAACGTCGAGACCCAGTGGCCTGCTGAAGGACCTCTTCTATCACCAGTAGCCGATCTGTGCTGGCTTTCTGGATATAAACAAACATCTGGAATAGCAGCGCAAACACTTGCAGGTAACCTACATGAGCCGCCATCTTGGTCCCACTGTTTACTACTGCTATGCTTGGTTGATGTGGCCTTTGACGTTGCTTGATTCTAATAAAAACTGGTACAAAGGCAGACCAGAACTACGAAGCCTGAACTGAACCGGTTTAACCACCAGGGTTCTTTTAGTCATACAGTAATCAGTGGGCTATAAAGGCCCGGACGCCCTGTGTGACTGA
This sequence comes from Prochilodus magdalenae, assembly GCA_024036415.1. Classification (NCBI taxonomy): domain Eukaryota; kingdom Metazoa; phylum Chordata; class Actinopteri; order Characiformes; family Prochilodontidae; genus Prochilodus; species Prochilodus magdalenae. The sequence continues at coordinate 50,689 of JAMWET010004572.1, forward strand.
CTACATGTCTGTATGGGTGAATAAGAGTGATATGGGCGGAGTAGCTCCTAAACATGCACGTCACTTAAACACAAGGGGGTAATGATCTAATCTCTCACTCAGGGTTTAGTTACAGCTCTGGATTGGATTAACCAACAGATTAACAGTGATGCCTTACACGTTCTCTGGATCTTCTCTGCTCCACATACAAAATCACGACGGTAGATTCGTCTTCTTGTGGTTTGTATTGAGGACAGAGCAAGTATGACTGAAACACTCCATCCACGTACAACACAGTTTAATCAAAGGTATTACAGCTCCTAAATATATTATACACATCTATAGATTTTAGATCATCTCAGTCTCAGTTGGTGTGTTGGTGCCTTCTCCATCCTCCATTCGGTCGTCTCCATCAGCTCTTCACTCTCCATCGCTAATCTCCATCAGATCTGCTCTTTCAGTCCTAACAGTCACCATCAGCTCCTTTCTCTCCATCACTAACCTCCATCCGATCTGCTCTTTCAGACCTGACAGTCTCCTTCAGCTCCTTTCTTCTCCATCACTAACCTCCATCAGATCTGCTCTTTCAGTCCTGACAATCTCCTTAAGCTCCTTTCTCTCCATCACTAACCTCCATCAGATCTACTCTTTCAGTCCTGGCAGTCACCATCAGCTTCTTTCACTCCATCACTAACCTCCATCAGATCTACTCTTTCAGACCTGACAGTCTCCTTCAGCGTCTTTCTTCTCCATCACTAACCTCCATCAGATCTACTCTTTCAGTCCTGACAGTCTCCTTCAGCGTCTTTCTTCTCCATCACTAACTTCTATCAGATCTGCTCTTTCAGTCCTGACAGTCTCCTTCAGCTCCTTTCTCTCCATCACAAACCTCCATCCGATCTGCTCTTTCAGACCTGACAGTCACCATCAGCTCCTTTCTCTCCATCACTAACCTCCATCCGATCTGCTCTTTCAGTCCTGACAGTCTCCTTCAGCTCCTTTCTTCTCCATCACTAACCTCCATCCGATCTGCTCTTTCAGTCCTGACAGTCTCCTTCAGCTCCTTTCTTCTCCATCACTAACCTCCATCAGATCTGCTCTTTCAGACCTGACAGTCTCCTTCAGCTCCTTTCTTCTCCATCACTAACCTCCATCCGATCTGCTCTTTCAGTCCTGACAGTCTCCTTCAGCTCCTTTCTCTCCATCACTAACCTCCATCCGATCTGCTCTTTCAGTCCTGACAGTCTCCTTCAGCGTCTTTCTTCTCCATCACTAACTTCTATCAGATCTGCTCTTTCAGTCCTGACAGTCTCCTTCAGCTCCTTTCTCTCCATCACAAACCTCCATCCGATCTGCTCTTTCAGACCTGACAGTCTCCTTCAGCTCCTTTCTTCTCCATCACTAACCTCCATCAGATCTGCTCTTTCAGTCCTGACAGTCTCCTTCAGATCCTTTCTCTCCATCACTAACCTCCATCAGATCTGCTCTTTCAGTCCTGACAGTCTCCTTCAGCGTCTTTCTTCTCCATCACTAACCTCCATCCAATCTGCTCTTTCAGTCCTGACAGTCTCCTTCAGCGTCTTCCTTCTCCATCACTAACCTCCATCAGATCTGCTCTTTCAGTCCTGACAGTCTCCTTCAGCTCCTCTCTCTCCATCACTAACCTCCATCCGATCTGCTCTTTCAGTCCTGACAGTCTCCTTCAGCGTCTTCCTTCTCCATCACTAACCTCCATCAGATCTGCTCTTTCAGTCCTGACAGTCTCCTTCAGCGTCTTTCTTCTCCATCACTAACCTCCATCAGATCTGCTCTTTCAGTCCTGACAGTCTCCTTCAGCTCCTCTCTCTCCATCACTAACCTCCATCCGATCTGCTCTTTCAGTCCTGACAGTCTCCTTCAGCGTCTTCCTTCTCCATCACTAACCTCCATCAGATCTGCTCTTTCAGTCCTGTCAGTTACCTTCAGCTCCTTTCTTCTCCATCACTAACCTCCATCAGACCTGCTCTTTCAGTCCTGACGGTCTCCTCCAGCTCTTTTCTCTCCATCACTAACCTCCATCAGATCTGCTCTTTCAGTCCTAACAGTCTCCTTCTGCGTCTTCCTTCTCCATCACCGTCCTCACAGATCATGATACTAGAACGATAGTAGGACACAGAATAATTAAAATCATAACTGAATCTATGTAACACATAACTGACTGCTTTACTCCTCTAACTGGGTGGAATGGATGACGTTTGTGAGTCAGTCGGGAGATTATTAATTCACTAGCATTTTATTTGAACGTGCAGTGCCAGATGCCGCCCCACCTTCACGATGTCCTCCTTTTTGGGGTTATCAGTGTAGCCACCCCAGAGCTAAACTACAGCTAACAGTCGCTTCTGTGCAAACCCATGCTGGCCTGGCCTGCCTAGTTGTTGTTTTTTTTCTGCTTGGGTGGGGGATGTCTTTCTGCTAGTCACAGGGAGCCTCGGACAGGGAGGTCCCTTAACAGACCCATTCCACCACCGATAGCGTACTGTAAATGGAGAAAAGGTGCGTTCTGTGAGGTAATGCTCCTGACTGAAATCGTCACATGGACAGTGAGTAAGAAGACACAGGAAGCATTTCACTTTCAAACCAGCTCTCTTGATTGAGCATGACAGCTTATTTACATCCTTTAAGTGTCTCTAACTGCATGTTCGGCATTCTCCTGGAGGGCTCTGCGTACGCTGCTCTACATAGACACATCTCCCGTGCACGGCCGAATGAGCCAGTAACAGGACGCCACAGTGTTTTGCATTTGCAAATGCACAAATGGAAATTTGAGAGAGCCGGTTTGTATGGGCCTTAGTTTGAATGGGTCAGCAAAAGAACCTGCCCCAGAAGGAAGTGTGGCTTTGCAGGGCTGAAGAAAGAATAACTGATGATGAATTTAGACTGATATGATCAATATTTATTGAGCTACACATACAGAAGTCTGTCTCTCAGTATGGCGTGGGGCTGGTATGTTTGCTAACCCAACATGCAGACGTCTCGGTATGGAGCTGTAGAGGTTCCTAATGGTGTCCTGTGATAATCCATCCCATGCAGCTTGAATATCCTCACACAGTTCCTGCAGATGGTGCGGTAGGGGTGGCGGTCGAGTGACACCAGGCCTTGTGGATGTGTGACTTATTGTCGCTGACCACAGTGCCTCCACACATGGATTTGTTGGGCATCTCCACCAAGACAAAAGCAGGACTCTCTTTTCTGAGTCAGTCTGGCATGACTCCACTGCAGTCTTTGGTGACGTTGACATGGTGTTAAGGGTAGACGTTGTAACGTCTGCCAATGGTGCTGGCTCTGCTCACTGAATGGTCTCAATTGTGGCTGTTCTGTCAGTCAGGTACGGTATCATGTCTCATGATGTCAAACCCACCAACCAAGTTTCATTCCTGATGGCTGGTCCTTCAGGGTGCAGCTATTCTATTGACACTGTGTAAATTGTTTGTTTGTACGTCATTGTGGTGGGTTTGCTGCTTGACCTTCTCCTCTATTCTCGCCTGCAGCTTAGTGGCCTTTTCCTCGAATAGTAAAACCCCATTCTCCAGTTCCTCGGTTCTGGCACTGCGGTATTTACATGAAGCTTTTCTATTGGGAAGTGAAACAACAACATCTCAGAGCTGATGAAGGTTCTGGGAGGAGTGGAGACCAGCAGGAGAATAAAAAACCTCCCTCAAACCCCCCCACACGGAGATGAGGATGCTTCACCTCTTCAGACCCTGTTCTACAAAACTGGTATGGCTTTAGAATTACACACATGATGATGAATTATCTTCACCTTTTCATTAACTAGGCACATACACTCTTTCAATACCATTGGACTGAGACCCTTCCAGTTGGCGAAGCAAGATGGGTTCATTAATAACTGAGCAGGTGTAGCTCAACCCTACAGTTTTAAAGAGTAGACTGAATACTGTAAGCTGGGCAGCTGAAGGTGAGATGTATTTTTCTATATATGGACAGTAATACGTTATTAAATGTTGAATTATAGACTATAAGTTTCTATTTGTAGCCGTTTCTTAAGATTCACAGTTTCTTCAGTATTCTCAGAATCTTCGACTTCTCTTTTGGAGTCATCCACACTGTAAAAAGTGTGACCTAAAAAAGTGACTTATATTTGTTACAAGCAATAATGAACACGTTGTAATGAAAAGAATGAAAAACTCCAAAAATGACTTTGATTGGAAATTGTTCAATTGTTCATTTTTTAGGTTGAATAAAACAAATTTGTTTACTTTATTTATTCATTTTAGGTTGGACCAACAAAACACTTTTTTACAGTGAGACTTTTCTAGCTTTATTTACAGCTTCGTCAAAATGAATGAAGCTGTAAACTAGCAGCATCATATTAGAATCATTTAATAACTCACTAAATTGGATTATATTAATCAAATCAGTGATTCTGTTGAACTGCTACTGTTTTTGGCTCATATAGACTGAATTTCAGTCTATTTCAGTCTATATTATCATATTTTGCCTGTAAACGACTCAGCTTGGGTGTTCAGGTAGAAAGAGATTTCAAAGTCAAATTTCGGTTCCTCCCAGTGTCACTTGCAAACAAATCCTGACTGAGCTTTTACATAAGATTTACAACCTTCAAACGCAGGACAGAATGACTTTTGGATGACCGAAAACTATTTTCCAAAAAGAACCACTGAGTTTCTGTGTAACTGAGTGTTTGAGATGTAAACATAATCATCCTGTGTGGGTTTGGTGTGAAGTGGTCCAGATGTTCTTTACAGTGGTGGTGATAGGAACCAGAGGTCTCCATGTCCGCAGCACACATATAGACAGTGAACCTACATACAGTGTTTGCATGGCATGTTGACGATGGTAAAAAAGTAAAAAACCTGACATAATAATAATTTATAATATTTAATGTCAAATTATTCTCAAAACGTCTGTAAAACCGCGTGTCTGACACAGGCCAGCAAATTCATAACTATCTTGTATTGGGAGCTTTTAGAGGTGGACGTCTGGTTCCCATCACCCCTACTGTAAACAATCTGGGTTGGCTAGTTTTTCTAGAACAGAGCGTTTCACACCAAACCACCGTGTTTACATCTCAACCATTTCATTATGCTTCGGGGTTTGGAGCTACACTAATACACCAATAATGCACCACTGCAAACTGATACATAAGTAATAAAGCATTACTTATTCATTGTTATTATTATTATTATTAATAGTATTAATATTTTAATAATTATTATTATTAGTGATAATAATATTACTATTAATAATGTTATTATTATTATTATTATTATTATTATTAATAGTATTAATATTATAGTTATTATTAATAATAATAATAATATTATTATTATTATTATTATTATTATTATTATTATTATTGATATTATTATCAATAATACTATTATCAATAATACTATTATTAATAATAATATTGTTATTATTATTGCTATTAATATTATTATTATTATTAGTTGTAGTAGTAGTAGTATTGTTGTTGTTGTTGTTGTTTAATTGTTTTTGTTTTTAATTGTTTTTGTTTTTAATTGTTGTTTTTTTTATTTTGTAGTTTTCTTGGTCAGTCCTATCGTCCAGTCATGTCAGCACACCAGGGCAACAAGTCTCTCCTAATCCTCTGCTTCATTTCGATGAGTGAGTGTCTTGAGTATTTATCGTTCCCTGATTATGATAACAGAACTGTTGGGCTGCTGTGAGAGGACAGGAATGCTCTCAAACACAAAACAAATACATCCAAATATGAATATTTATTAAATAACGATGAATAATTACCTGTATAAAAGGTGAATTGAATAAATATGTATGATGTATGGAAACCTTACATTTAATAAGGTCATAAGAAGGTTTAGTTAAGTTGTTTCCAACATCATATACAGTTTAAAAACTGATCTCCTCCTTTTGTGTCTTCTGCAGGTGGAGCAGTGATGAGCCTGATTGGTAATTTTCATGCTCTGATTCTGATTATGTGTGTTTATTTTAAATTTGATTAATGTATTATTAATCCAGCCCATATGACCTGTACAGTGTGGAATACACATGTCCATAGTGCATTATGATAATGGTGAGGTACTGGAGACATTGACTGTAGGGCTGTTTAAAGTGTGGTGCTGCAGTATTAAGCAGCAGAGGGTTAAGTGTTTACCTGCACTAGCATGGGGCAATGATGGGCTGGAGGTTAGGGAACCAGCCTTGTGACTGTAGGACTGCTGATTTGATTCCTTGAGCCGACAGTAACGACTGTGCCCTTGAGCCAGGGACAAACCACCACCATGCCAGGGTCACTGCAGTGGTGAGAATGATCCACCATCCACATAATACCTCCTCTGTGGGGGTCCTGAATTTGAAAAACACTGCCTCCAACACTTCTTCTCAGCTCCAGTCATAGGATTTTATATCAGTGTCTTATGTATGTCCATGATCATGAACCGCTTTACTATCCAATCAGCACTGAGTAACTGTGATGACTAGCAGGCAGATGGAAAAGTGTGGTGTAGTGCAGCCCATGTGACGTAAACAAGGATGGGCCTCATCACTGTGCCTGATGCCCTCCATGAGTCATCCTGTTAGTGCCAGCACCATTGGCAGATGGCTGCACCACCCAGGACTACATGCACGCAGACTGCTACGACGCCTACCCATAACACTACGTCAGCGTCTCCATAGAGTGCAATGGTGTCGTGCCAGACTGTCATGGAGTGACTTAGAATGGCAGCGGGTCATCCTCAGTGACGAGTCACGCTTTTGTGTTGGTGGAGACGATCAACAAATCCATGAGTGGAGGCAGCGTGGTCAGCGCCAAGACAAACGGTTTGTTGTCACACATCCAGAAGGCCTGGTGTCACTTCACCTCCACCCCTACTGCACCATCTACAGGAACCATAGGATATCATTAGGAATCTCCACACCTTCATGCCAAGTGGTCTGGCATGCAGTGTTAGCAAACATGGCTGCCGATGCTATACTACGAGACACTACTTCTGTAGGTGTAGCTCAGTAAATATTGCCCATATCAATCTAAGTGTATCATCATTTATTGTTTCTTTCACATTGTTAGCCATTTAGCCCTTCACTCAACCCATTTTTCCAAGTCTCCCTCATGTGTTTCTGGTTGGTGTGACACTGTTTTCTTCCCATGACAGTTCCTGGCAGTACTGACCCGTGCTATAATTACACTGTACTGGACGCACCTTGGAGACTCAGCAACTTCTCTGACACTCATAACTGGAAGAGCGATGTGTACTTTACGTGGGTTGGCTGGTACAGGCTGATGTATCAGGGACTGGACATCCAGATGTCGGAGTCATGTGTCGAAATTTACATGTGCGGCACTTACGCACCCCTCTGGATGTATGGTGGTCATCCACAGCGGCTGGACGGAGTGGTCACCCGGCAGATCTGTGGTAAATGGTATGGCGATTGCTGTTACTTCAAATCCTATCCTATTCGAGTGAAGGCTTGCCAAGGAAATTACTACGTCTACGAGATTGTCAAACCAGCAGGCTACGATATGGGATATTGTGCAGGTAATGCTATGAGATATTATACAGTCCCATCCACAATTATCGGCACCCCAGGTAAAGATAATAAAAAGAGATACACAATTGTTATTGCTAACTCTGCACACATTCTTGGGCCCGGCCCTATCAGCAGTCGAGTATTCAAATGTATTCAAATGAGGCACTGTATTGCATCGCACTGGCTGTATTCGAAATCGCATACATACTACATACCCACAAATCTACCTAAAAGTAGAATGTATTGTGCAGAATGTCACTAAATTTTAAACCTGTAGTGCACTAAAGAGTGCACCAGGCAGAGTTTCTAGTATACGGGTGGAGCTATCTTCATGGTGTACCGCACCGCGGCCTCACCAGCTTTCAGCCTGCTTCAGCCAGAGAAAATGGCGGCGGGAGCAAAACACCACCAGCTCTGAGTATAAATGTGAGTGTAGTGATCGTAGTGGGGTGTGTTTTCATCAGAATGAGCCTCAGAAAGTTAAATATACAGGTCTGAAGATTAATAAAAGATGAACTCGCTTTAGAGGATCAGTTTTAGAGTGAAATAGCCGAGGGTAGCTAACAGCTAGGCTAACCGTATTTCAGGTGAACAGAGCAGCGTTAGCAGCAGCTAGCTCTAAACAGTGGATACAGTAATAACAGCTCTGAGGTAAATGTGGGTGTAGTGATTGTAGTGGGGTGTGTGTTCATCAGAATGAGCCTCAGAAAGTTAAATATACAGGTCTGAAGATTAATAAAATATGAACTCGCTTTAGAGGATCAGTTTTAAGAGTGAAATAGCCGAGGGTAGCTAACAGCTAGGCTAACCGTATTTCAGGTGAACTGAGCAGCGTTAGCAGCAGCTAGTTCTAAACAGTGGATACAGTAATAACAGCTCTGAGGTAAATGTGGCTGTAGTGATTGTAGTGGGGTGTGTGTTCATCAGAATGAGCCTCAGAAAGTTACATATACAGGTCTGAAGATTAATAAAATATGAACTCGCTTTAAAGGATCAGTTTTAGAAGGAAATAGCCGAGGGTAATAGCTAAGCTAATGATAGCATAGTTAGCTCAAATCATTCTGACATGCTGTTATCATCTTTAACCTTAAACTTTATTAACATTCTGCCATCCTGTGCTGAGTGGGAGTGTTTTATCTTCACCTAAAACTTTTTGGTAACACTTTACTGTAGGGCACGGTGACGTGAAGGCCACATGACACCTACATAAGCACTTCATGACAACTGACATAAACATACATTAACATTTATATACACTTATTCCAAAAGGCGCCAGCTGTCATAAAGACTGCTTTTGTCAACTTTGATGTCAAATAGACATAACAACTGTCAAGAGACATAGATTTTTGGTGACATTAGGTTGTGACATGACATTTTATGAGGTGAAATGACATAGCATGTTATGATAACTGACTTTGTCGCTTTTTTGTGTGTTCGGTATGTCAGGGTGACAGTGCTGATGATGTGACACAGCTTGATAAAATGAGGCAGTTGGTTAAACTGAACAAAAGCGAAAACTTCAAGGCCTACACAATCACAGTAGAGAGGTTGGGCACTGATTCTGGGTGAACAAGGCTGGTGTTCATCAAAGAAAACAGACTACACAGAAAGTAAAGTCTATAAAAGTCTTTGCACAATTGTAGTCCATCATGTGCAAACACTGTAACTCTTTACTCATTCTTCATTAAAGAGAAAGCAGTGGTGCAGGATCAAAATCTCAGCACTTTTCTGTGATTCCTCTGTTGAGATCCTATTGAGGGAAGAAGAAGATACAACTAGATCTTACCTTCCAAGCACACCGGCTTACGTCTTCCACTTCTGGGCTCTAGAAATGTCCTTCCATAAAATACAAGCATTTTTGTTCAGTTTAACCAACTGCCTCATTTTATCAAGTTGTGTCACATCATCAGCACTGTGTCGCTTTTTTTGTGTGTTCGGTATGTCAGGGTGACAAAGTCAGTTGTCATAACTGGTCACATGTCATTTCACCTCACAAAATGTCATGACACAACCTAATGTCACCAAAACGCTATGTCTCTTGACAGCTGGCGCATTTTGGAATAAGTGTTCATGTATGTTTATGTCAGTTCTCATGCTGTGCTTATGTAGGTGTCATGTAGCCTACCCTACAGTAAAGTGTTACCAACTAGCTACGTTACCGTTTGGGTAACACATTTAAATTCAAGTGACGTCTTGAGAGAGTTTTGGTTTTGCCATTGTTGCACACTCATGACACTTGCTGATAGGACCAGCATCTATTGTTTGAATAGACATCAAGCATTCAGATGCACCAGGATTGACTGTTCTTATTCAGTGATATTGTTTTTTGTTTTAATAATTTTATTGTTTTGCTTAAAAGATGTCACAACGCTAAAACCACCAGTCGACCACCTGATTGAGATAAGTATGTAAACCTGATTTTGGCTTTTCTTCTTTGGTTTTATTGACTGTTGTTCAGCTAATGGTAACATTCCACTACCTTTCCAAAGAGTACTTCGCTGGACTAGTAATGAGCCTGTCCTCAGTAGAAGACCTCACACAGTCGTCCACCAGTGGGATTTTCCTAAAGGAGGTGAGTGTCTGTCAGAAACGTCAGAACAATTTTGTTTATGATGTTGCCTTATGATGTTGTCTTTCATATTGAGATATCTGCCATGGGTGTGGCCATACACAGTGGCCTTCGGGAGGCACCACGCTCCTAGTTGAAGAAGCACAGTTCTTGTGTTTTTGGCAATGTTATGGTGAGTTAATTGTGGCCTAAGAGAGTGGGCTTTGTAGTGCAACTAGTGGCAGGAAGTGCTGACCCTCCTTGAGAGTCATGTCTTCACTACGTTACCCCCGTCCCTTGTTTCGTTCGCGGCAGCACCGGGCTGGACTTTTTTCCACCTGTTCAAAGCAAAAGAGCATTCGCCTGTTTGCACAGTGTTGTCCATGTCTACTGGCGTTGGTAGCACAATGGCTCGGTGGGCATGTCCGGCTTTGGAGAAGGATGTGCAGAAGGTGGCAGGCATGTCCAGCATTCAAGAAGGAGTTGGTGCTGGAACACTTCCTGGACACACTCAGTGCAATAGCCAGTCGTCAAGGGGCACCTGCTAAAGCATCATTCATCCTTGACACACAAAGGCAGCAGCAAGCAACACAGTGTTATGCAGCTCGCTAAGCGACCCCTGAGTAAGTGACGGCAGCAGGTGGACTCGCAGTGCAGGAAGGGGGAAACTGTGCCATTCAATGCCATGAACCTGAGTTGACATGTAAACAGAAGTCAGCCAGGAATATCGGATCCCCCCACAGACTTTGGGTGAGTTGCAACGCTGACAGGAATACTGCCCATTGGCTTCACTGACGTTACTGCTGCTACATCTGAGTGTGCTGCCTCACACCGAAAGCAGTACGCCTGCCAGTGGCAAGTGACAGCTGTCCAACTCAAGTCTGTCACCGGTGGCTAAGTTGATGTGAGGGGGCAGGGTGAGGTGGTCTGTGCTGGATGCATGATCTCTGGAGCCAAGAAGTGGTTTTAGGTTGGGCGCACCAAGGCTTCCTGTGGGTGAAGTCATCAATGGCGACCAGTAGAGCACTGTGGGTGCAATGTGGGTGCTCTGGAACACCAGTTCTAGCACTGGTGGGTGGACCCCTAAGGACCCCTTCCGTTTCCGAGGGGTCACAAGGAATTGCTGTGTCGGTCAAATACTTAAAAGTCTATTCATTTTTTGCATTAATCTATGCTTTAAGATGATATGCATTCTTACCGGTTTATTATATGACACGCACTCATCATCAAAATAATGCCTGCACCCGGAAGGAAGTGTCTGACTGCAGTGCTGTTGGGAAGGAAGATAAAGGTGACCAGGAACAATAACTGATGATACATTTAGACTGATATGATCAATATTTACTGAGCTACACATACAGAAGTCTGTATCTCAGTATGGCATCAGGCCGCCGTGTTTGCTAACCCAAGCTGTAGAGGTTTCTTGGTGTCCTGTGATAATCCATCCCATGCAGCTTGAACATCCTCACACAGTTCCTCAGATGGTGTGGTAGGGGTGGAGGTGGAGTGACACCTGGTGGTCCTGTCCACAGTGCCTTCACGCGATTAATTGGCCGTGTCCCCCAGGACTAAAGCGGGACTCATCACTAAAGATGACCCGCTGCCATTCTGAGTTCCTCCATGACAGTCTGGTATGACACCACTGCAGTCTTTGGTGACGGTGACGTGGTGTTAAGAGCAGTCGTGGTAACGGTCTGTGTGCATGTAGTCCTGCATTGTGCAGCCAATGGTGCTGGCACTAACAGGATGACTCATGGAGGAGCCACTATTGTCAGACACAGTGATAAGGACCATCCTTGCTTATGAGACTTGAATCATTAGCATGTCTCACGATGTCAAACCTACCCACCAAGTTTCAGTCCTGTCAGGTGATTCCTTCTGGGTGCAGCTATTCTTTTGAAGATGAGTGTATAATAATTACTATTGCTCAAATACGATCAGTAGTGATGGGAGAGGTCAAGTCTTTACTAGACGGTGTGCTTTGTTACAGGTTGAAGATGAACTGTTTAGGGAAGGCCTTTCTACTAACACCACACTACACCTGAAGAGGATCTCAAAACTGAACGATGAAAACTCAACTGCACTACAGCCTGAAACCTGTTTGTATTCCTGTAATGATCAGGATTCAGTGGTATGTTAACTAGTTAAACCAGCAGTGAAAATAATTAAAACCATTGTAGATTCTAAATTAAAATAAAGGCTAACTTTAAAAGATGCGTTTTAGGTGTTTGTTAAGTGTGTACTGAACATTATTGATTGTTAAAAAAATAAATAAAATCTGTACAAATATGCAGGCAGACCGTTACAACGACTGCCCTTAACACCACGTCAACGTTGCCAAGGAATGCAATGGTGTCGGGCCACACTGTCATGGAGTCCTGCTTTTGTCTTGGTGGAGATGCCCAACAAATCCATGTGTGGAGGCACTGTGGTCAGCAGCAAGATGAACAGTTTGTTGGGACATGTCCAGAAGGCCTGGTGTCCCTCCACCTCCACCCCTACCGCACCATCTGCAGGAACTGTGTGAGGATATTCAAGCTGCATGGGATTATCATGGATGATGGATTGCATGGATTATCACAGGACACCATTAGGAACCTCTACAGCTCCATACTGTTGGGTTAGCAAACATGGCGGCCCGACGCCATACTGTGAGACAGACTTCTGTATGTGTAGCTCAATAAATATTGATCATATCAGTCTACATGTATCATCAGTTATTGATCCTGGTCTCCTTTATCTTCCTTCCCAACAGCACCGCACTCCCACACCTCCTTCTGGGTGCAGCTAGACGATAAGTGTATTTCATCGTGACTACTTACTGCACCTACACCACTGTTGATTTTATAAAACCAATCACCTCATATCAAATTAAAGCTTTAAAAAAAAACTGTAAAGGGGCCAAGGCTTGAGCTCATTAGCGAGCAATCACAAGCCAGTGCTCATACCTAGAGAGAAGAAACGTTAATCTCAGTGTAAGTGCAAAACCAGGTATTTCAGTATCCACATCTATTAGTGCTTACTCACTTAAAGGCTCTATAAAGAGATGGTCTTTAGTCTACGGTTGAAGACCACCAGGGAGTCTGCTTTTCGGACAGCCAGTGGGAGTTCAGTCCACCATCTGGGCTCCAGAACAGAGAAGAGCCTGGATGCTTGTCTTCCATGCATTTTGAGGGATGGCGGAACAAGCCGACTCTTGGCCATTGCCATAAGGAGGGAGGGGCTGGGCCAGTCCTGGCTTCGCAGTCAGGCAGCAGAGTTTTAAATCTGATGCAGGTGCAGCTACAGGAAGCTACAGGGGTAATCTGAGTTTCTACAATCAACCATTTCACACCAAACCATATCTTACATTCCTGTAAACTATACATCGTGTGGAGTTGTATATGTACCTGGATGTAGAGGCGGATTACGTTGAGGCATTAACGTATACAAGGGGAGTGCAGGTTATATAAGGGGAGTACTAGAAGAAGCACCAGCCTGAGACAGTCAGTACAGAGGATGGAGTGTTGTGTGAAAGAACAGGAGGTGAGGAAAGTGTCCCAGGCGGGTTTTGTTTGTGTGTATGTAACTGAAGATAAATAAACAGTGTATGTGTGCGTTGTAATGTTCAGCAGTTCATGAGTATGATGGCATGTGGGAAGCTCCTCTGTGGGTAAAGTGCCGGCCTGAGGGAAGACGCTGGAACATGTGATGGTCAGCGTGTGATGGATCAGTGACGATCCTCTTTGCATGCTTCCTGGTTCTGGAAGTGTGTAGATCCAACAGGGCAGGTAGTTTAACACCATGGACTACAGTCTGTGAGTGTCATGTTTGGTGGCTGAGCTGCCCCACACTGTGCTGGGTGTGGTGATAAGAGATTTGTGCCATGAGCTCCTGGTACAGGAGCTGCTGGGTTGTCTTGATGATGGAGCTGATGTTGCAGTCCCATATCAGGGCTTACATTCAGGTCCTATTTTGGTACATACAGCTTTATAATAAAAATAATAATAATAAAAAAAAAAAATTATAATAAAAAAATATATAATAATAATAATAATAATAATAATAAAAATGATACTGGTAATAATAATAATAATAATTATACTGATACTAATACTAATAATAATAATAATAATAATAATAAAAATGATACTGGTAATAATAATAATAATAATAATAATAATAATAATACTGATACTAATAATAATAATAATAATAATAATAATAATAATAATGATACTGATAATAATAATAATAATAATACTGATGATAATAATAATAATAATAATAATAATAATAATAATAATAATAATAATAATAATAATAAAGCCCTTTACTTGTATGTTTCCAGTACTTTTTACTTGATGGTGGTAAAGACTAATTAGGGTCTGCTCTTTAAGAAGACTCACGTTTTGGGGTTTTGTTATTGTCTCACTTTCCTTTAGACTGTTAGCCTGGACTTGCTCTTGACTAGTCAAACTCTTAGGCTTCTCTTGGACTCGTAGGTTGGGTTGTCTTAGGCTGACTACAATGCTAGATTACTGTAAGCCTACAAATGGACTGTTTCCATCTTGATCGTGTTCTGACTTGCATTAGACAAATGTAAAGAGATTTCCCAGTCATATTTCAGATGGTCACTTGTAAACAAATCCTGACCTTGCATTAGATCTAGACACTTTAAACACCAGATTAAAACAAAGTTACCAGTTTTGCATTCTTTTAAGTCAGCATATATAACTAACAAAATATAACTATCACACAAATGCTGTGCATTACCAAAAATTGACCAAATAATATCAAAATATTTTGCAATCCCAGTGATTTTCTCCATTAAACCATTTAATTCTTGTATAATTTAGTGGTTGATATGGAAATCGTTCAGAGAGGGTTTGGTGTGAAATGGTTGATTGTAGAGACTCGGATGTTCTTTACAGTGATGGTGGTGGGAACTGGATACAACACAAATAGACTAGATACTACTGAGATTTAATACGGAATGTTGATGGTGGTAAAAAATCAGCATGATGGTAAAATATCAGCATTTAAATATCTGAAAATAATAACTTTTCTATTGAAAAAATGACCTTATGACACTCTGCACGTATACCTCAAAACTGCCTCACATATCAGGCAGCATATTTATAACCATTTCATGGGAATACTTTCAGGCCATGTAATTCTGTCTATACTAGGAAACACTCAGATAATGCATCCTGTGAATAGACCCCATCATACAGTACACCTCCATCAGCTCCACTTACCATACAGGACACGTCTACAATTACAGATCTGTTTCTTTGAATACTTTATTACCCTGTTTCTCTATGGTCAGGACCCCCACCAGACCACCACAGAGCAGGTATTATATAGGTGTGCATGTAATATGTAGGTGCCCCAGTCTTTTTGTGCATACACATGCATCAAGCTGAGGAGCCGAACACTGTCATTAGCCTGTTCGCCTCTGCCCTCCAGACTTAATCATGCAGCTATTCAAAGTAAGACTTCGACTACTAAGACTTCGACTACTATTAATTATTCAGCAATGTATCTGAAATAAAGAGAAACGGTGTATAGTGAAGAATGGAAGCCTGGATCCACTCTTCCTCAGAGGTAAACGGGTTCAGACATTGAGAGTAGATCCTGTCAGTTTGCCTTGTTTCATCTGTTCCAACTCAGTAGAAGCTAACACCACCAACACTGTTCAACACTGTTCAAATGCTGCTGACGTTAGCATGTGCTCTGTAGCATTTATGAATGCTGACCAGTCAGTACTCAGTAGCAGTAATGCTAACCCAATCAGTACTTAATAGCAGTGATGCATGCTGACCAGTCAGTACTCAGTAGCAGTAATGCCAACTAATCACTACTCATGCTAACCGAATCATTTCTCCGTAGCAGTAATGCATGCTGACCAATCAGTACTCCATAGCAGTAATGCTAACCAAATCAGTACTCCATAGCAGTAATGCTGACCAAATCAGTACTCCATAGCAGTAATGCTGACCAAATCAGTACTCCATAGCAGTAATGCATGCTGACCAATCAGTACTCCATAGCAGTAATGCTAACCAAATCAGTACTCCATAGCAGTAATGCTAACCAAATCAGTACTCCATAGCAGTAATGCTGACCAAATCAGTACTCCATAGCAGTAATGCTGACCAAATCAGTACTCCATAGCAGTAATGGCGACAAAATCAATACTCAGTAGAAGTAATGCATGCTGACCGATCAGTACTCAGTAGCAGTAATGCATGCTGACCGATCAGTACTCAGTAGCAGTAATGCATGCTGACCAATCAGTACTCAGTAGCAGTAATGCATGCTGACCAGTTAGTACTCCATAGCAGTAATGCATGCTGACCAATCAGTACTCAGTAGCAGTAATGCATGCTGACCAGTTAGTGCTCCATAGCAGTAATGCATGCTGACCAATCAGTACTCAGTAGCAGTAATGCATGCTGACCAATTAGTACTCCATAGCAGTAATGCTAACCAAATCAGGACTCCATAGAAGTAATGTTAACCAAATCAGTACTCAGTAGCAGTAATGCATGCTGACCAATCAGTACTCCATAGCAGTAATGCATGCTGACCAATCAGTACTCAGTAGCAGTAATGCATGCTGACCAGTTAGTACTCCATAGCAGTAATGCATGCTGACCAATCAGTACTCAGTAGCAGTAATGCATGCTGACCAATTAGTACTCCATAGCAGTAATGCTAACCAAATCAGTACTCCATAGCAGTAATGTTAACCAAATCAGTACTCAGTAGCAGTAATGCATGCTGACCAATCAGTACTCAGTAGCAGTAATGCCAGTCAGTACCATACTGACCCTCACTCCTCTATGTGTCTAATCTACAGCCCTACTGACCCTCACTTCAGTTTCATTCCCACAATTCTTCCATGAATTCTCATTCCCACCCCCCTAACAACCACTCAGCAAATACTTTGGACACCAGTCCAGCCTCCTAACAGCATCAAAGCACTGCAGCCACCTGCCAATTCTCTGGAATTCTCTTTCTTCTGGAAAAGCACTTCATTTTTAAGTTTAAATTTGTTTAATAATAATAAGAATAATAAGTTTTAATTTGCTATGTTTAAAAGGAAGTGAAGTCCGGGGCTCTCAGTGCAGCCTTTGAGTTGTTCAGTACTGTGGTTCTAGTTTCAGAAAGCTAGCGACATGTCAGGCTCGAATGTCCAGTTCAGATTCAGTGAACATCAGACTTTAGGTTTACATGAGGCCAGTTTCCTCACTAAACCAACACATGTAAACTGAATGACCAAGCTACTACTATACTATACTATAGATTCCATAGCTGAGCACTTTGTTTTACTAGTCCTGGGGAGACTGCGATATACCGTAAGTCAGAAACAATGATTTTAATAATAATATTAATGTCTGGATAATTCTTATTTGATCACGCACTGGGCTAATTGTGAGTTCTCTGGAAGATCTGCCCGGTAATCAGCCCTTATTCTCATCAGCGAAGCTTATTGTATATTTAAACATAGCTTAAAGGAATGGCTTATCGCCAAAGTACATCAATAATTTCATATTTTTCCTTCATCCCAAGGCCCGTCATACATGCTCACCTGCATGTAAATCACTGCCTGGTCCTCTTTTGGTTTTTGATGTGTTGCTTGTTAGAGTTATTTCTTTATTTATTTATGAATCTATCCATCATTTATTCAGTAAATCAACATTCTGTCTTCTTCCTCACTACTACAGCAGATGTAGGCTTTTGGCCCCATCCCATTTCTTATCTTTACCCCCACCCCTTGTTTTCGAGTGTACCCCTCCCCTTGAAACTGAGTTAGAAGGATAGTGGTTGAACTCTTCCCCCATGGAATGGGACAACCCTTGAAGAACGGGATACGTCATCAGTTGTTGTCAGTGGCCTTTTATGTAAACCGAGGAAAAGCATGTGTGCCTGCGATTCATTCTTTTCATTCAACTTGAGGTTTACAGTTTTACTTCATTAGCAGGCTGCTAGCGGTGCTCTGTAGGCGACCCTGCCAGTCTGCAGTGACAGTAGAGGAGGGTGGAGTTCAGGTCCTCGCTGTTTAAATACATTTAGGGCATCATATGACTTTAAAGAGGCGGATGACCATTATTTATTATCGCCACCAAGAATTCTTTGGTGATATGAAGCTGAAGTTAACTCTTTAATCGCCAGCTTCATGAATGAATTTCCCCGTTCCACCTTAAATTAAGCTTTGCAGAGGGCCGCACCGGACAGCTCAGTACATCACCGGGGTTCAGCTTCCAAACCTCCTGGATTTATACACCAGCCGCTGCCTGAGGAAAACCAGGAAGATTCTAACGGACTCCACCCACCCAAGCCACTGTCTGTTCTCACAGCTGCCAAGTGGGAGGAGGTTCCGAAGCATAAAGTCCAGAACCAGCCGCCTCCGAGATAGTTTCTTCCCCCGAGTCATCAGGCTACTGAACAGCCAGTAGTGCTGATGCACCGGTATATGGACCTGGTTCAGCACATCTCACCTATATCATCTAAACGATGATCTCCATGGACAATCATCACTCTGCACTTTACATTAGCATATTATACTTGCACATATAGACTGACCTACTGTTATCTTCCATCCACACTGTATATCTGTAGTGTATGTATATACATATATAATATAATATTCTACGCCCTGTATATATCCTGCATCTCTCATCTACCTCAGCCTTACCATAGTGCTATATGGTAATGTGTACATCTGGATATATCATAGTTTTTATTCATAACTTTTATTCACAACTGTAAATTAGTATAAACAGAGATTTTAAGTGCTTAGTACTGTATATATTTATTGTCTAATGTATATGTTTGTATTGAAGTACTGTAAGGGACAACACACAAGTTTTTCACTCACCTTCACACCTGTGAAAATTTGGTTTAAATGGTCCAGCAACCTCAGGTACCAGAACGTAACTGCTGGTGGAATGGGAAATTTGCTAGGTAGCGACGAGACATCAGCGTATTACTAGAGATTTTTAAGCCTGTTATGAAGAAAATGTCCATAAAACGCTTTTACAGTGGTTATCTTACAACACAATGCTTTTCTAACAGAGAACATGCTTAAATGTATGGGTCTCTTTGGTCACTTGTGCCGCCATCTTGCCGATGATTCGCAGGGCATTCTATAAAGTTCCTTATAACATCTACTTTTACACATTTAGCCGACGCTCTTATCCAGAGCAACTTACAAGGTTATTCGTTTTACAGGTGGGCCAGTGCAGTGTTAGGAGTCTTGCCCAGAGTCTCTTATTGGTGTAGCCCAGCATTTACTACCTAGACTGGGATTCGAACCCCCGTCTCCCACATGGACGGGTAGCTCTCTGGTGGGTAGTGGTGTTAACCACTGAGCCGCACCAACCACACAATGTGTTATAACACTCCATTTGCCCAACCCTTCATCTCAACAACAATCAGGACACCCTACCCCTAGATGTGAAGGCGCTAAGTGTTGGGGGCAAGGGGTGAAATGGAATCGGACCTTTATATGAATTTCAGGAAGTCTGAATTAGCTTCAGTATTAAAGTTTGTGTGTTTAGGCTAAAGCTAAAACCCGAAACTGGCTAACTTAGAAACAAACCAGAAGGAGTTTAATATGCACAAGTGCAGAATAATGGAAACACCACATGAAATACTCAAGCTGCCGTGTGCTGGTAAATTGCGCATTGACCTGTTGACCCGCAACCTGTTGCTGCACAATTCAACCATCCCCTTACTACCAATGTTGGTAGACCACTGCAGAGCCACTTTAGGACCACTGTAGAAGCACTGCTGATCAGATATTGTTCGGGTGGTGGATCACGCTTAGCTTTGCCGTAACACTCAGAGGTGTGTTACACTGGTATCAGTCTACCAGACACTTGGGGAGACGTTTTTACACACTGTGCCCGCTGACTGTCCTCTCTACCCCCCATGGCTACCTGATTAATCCACCTTATATGAGTGCTGCTCACAAGAGCCCCACTTTCGTTTCATGTTGTTGAATTATCAGGAGATGTTTTATAGGAGATTAAAGTTAATCCTCGGGTATAATGAAGGAGAAAGGCATAGCCAAAATTATAAGAACAAGGTGCGGTTATGTCTTCTAAGGCTTCCGGTCGGTGTTGATATAACTGCAGTGATTTAGTTATTTACAGAATCGGGTATTTTCAGGGCAGGTTTGAAGCCCCAAACGGTTAATGTGACTGGATAACAGGAAAGCAGCCTGTTGTGCCTCAACACGCACACACAACTCAGCAGCAGTGGGGGGAAATAAGTGGTCCATTTACACTCAACCTTCTACTCACCATTACCTTTAGCTCCAGACTCCAGTGGGCAGACAGTAACGAGGGGCAGCCGAGATGACCATGCATGAAGGATGAGAACAGCTCTGAGGAAAGCAGAAGCAAAGGGAGAGTCACTGATGAGGGAAATGTACAGTTATATGAAATATCCATAACCACAAATGATATCTGTGCAGAAAGGGATTGAGCTTTGTCTACACTACACGTAATTTAACCCTTTAGAGTCCTATGAGGCACCAGAGCCATCCAACCAGGTTCACCTTGCAACAGGACTGTGACCCTAAGCACACAGCCAAGAGAACACAGGAGTGCCTGGCTTAGGGACAACTCGGTGAACTCGGTGACTTGAACCTAATCGAACATCTCTGAGGAGACCTGAAAATGGCTATCCACCAGTGGTCCCCATCCAACATGACAGATCTTGAGACCCCCATAAAATCCCCAAACCCGAGTGTGCAAAGCTTGTAGCCTACTCACTATCAAAGGTACTTCAGCTAAGCACCGAGCCAAGGGTGTGAATACTTATGTCAGTGCAATATTTAAGTTTTTCCATTATAATATATTTGTTAAAAGCTCTACATTTCTGTTACTAGGGCTGCCCTCTAGAAGTCGATGATTCGAATCCTCGGTCAGAGACCCTTTAAGGCGACTGAGACCCTTCCAGTTGACTGACAGCAGTGACATTTTTTTCCCCGTAAAACAGACTAAAGCTAACAAAACTGCACAAGAACTGTAAGAATGTAAAAAGACATGTTAATAATTATTAAAGGGGAATAATAAATATATATTCAAGGTCTAGCTGGGTTATGACACATGCTTGCTAAAAAATTCAATCCACATGACGACGTGCGCTGGCGGTGCACCGCTGAAGCTGTAAATCTGAGACACGGGGGGAACGATGTCTGAGAAAGGCCTGGAGTCTGGTGGAGCTTTCGAAGAAGACAACCCGAACAAATGAAACCTAATTCTGCTCGCCATTCAGTCAGACATCCAACACTGCTCCAAACGAGTGAGCTGATCTTCGTTTAGACATAACGGCTGTTTACGGTGAAGGAGAAACGGAGCAGAGACGTTTGTTTTATTATAATTCCATTATTTTAGAACCTAAATTACAGATATTTATTTATTTGTCTACAGCTAAGATTATTTTTATTTAAGGATGAGTACAGTCACTTAATATGCCTGCCGATAAACGAGAAATAGTTATTCCAGCGTGGGTAATAATACTAATAATTGAAATATGGACTAATCTGGTTTTATTTAGCAGGTCATTATTTATGAGAGATGAAACATGAAGGGTCCTCCTACTGAAGAAGCTGTTAGAAGTGAGATTAAAAAGACTATAAGCTATAAGCGCTAATGTTTAGCAGAACTACGCGCTGCTGCCCGGCGCTGTATCCTGTAATTAAATCAGGTGCCAGTTCAGATCAATCATCATAAGCCCCGCCTCTTTTAGTTCAGAAATATGTTCCTGTGACTCTGCTGACTTTCTAAATGAGGAGGACGTCAGATCTGAAACGTGTGCGGACTGATTTACTGATTACTAGATAATGTACATGGAGAAAAAACATGAACGAATAGTCGAATTGTCGGCCAGGACGGGCGAATCCGATTCAACTGACAAAATTCTGAGTCGGGTACAGCCCTATCTGTAACACTGTTTCGTTATGGGGTACTGAGTGCAGATTGATAGACAGAGATTGATTTAGCACAAGTCCTCAACATAACAACATGGGAACAAAGTGAACGGGTCTGAAGACGCCCCTAATGCATTGTAGACTGACAGACAGACTGACAGACAGACAGACAGACAGACAGAGAGACAGACACGCAGACAGACACACAGACAGACAAACAGACAGACAGACAAACAGACAGACAGACACACAGACAGACACACATACAGACAGACAGACAGACAGACAGACACGCAGACAGACACACAGACAGACAAACAGACAGACAGACACACAGACAGACACACATACAGACAGACAGACAGACACACATACAGACACACAGACAGACACACATACAGACAGACACACATACAGACAGACAGACACACAGACAGACAAACAGACAGACAGACAGACAAACAGACACACAGACAGACACACATACAGACAGACACACACACAGACACACACACAGACAAATAGACAGACAGACAGACACACATACAGACAGACAGACAGACAGACAGACAAACAGACAGACAGACACACATACAGACAGACAGACAATGAGATATACAGACAGACACACATACAGACAGACAGACAGACACACAGACAAATAGACAGACAGACACACAGGCAGACAGTCAGACAGACAGACAACTAGACAGACAAATAGACAGACAATTAGACAGACAGACACACAGACAGACAGACAGACACACAGACAGACACACAGACACACAGACAGACAGACAGACACACAGACAGACACACAGACAGACAGTCAGACAGACAGACAGACAGACAGACAACTAGACAGACAAATAGACATACAGACAGACACACAGACAGACAGACACACAGACAGACACACAGACAGACAGACACACAGACAGACACACAGACAAATAGACAGACAGACACAAAGACAGACACACAGACAGACACACAGACAGACAGACACACAGACAGACACACAGACAAATAGACAGACAGACACAAAGACAGACACACAGACAGACAGACAGACAGACACACAGACAGACAGACAGACAGACAGACAGACAGACACACAGACAAATAGACAGACAGACACACAGACAGACAGACAGACACACAGACAGACACACAGACAAATAGACAGACAGACACACAGACAGACAGACAGACAGACAGACAAATAGACAGATAAATAGATAGTCTGGTACGACACCACTGCAGTCTTTGGTGACATTGACGTGGTGTTAAGGACAGTCGTCGTAATGGTCATGCAGTCCTGTGTGGTGCAGCCGTCTGCCAATGGTGCTGGCACTAACAGGATGACTCATGGAGGCATCACTGCTCGCTGAATGTCAGCAATCGTGGCTGTGGGGTGAGTTTGTACAGTGAGAAGGCCTGTCCTTGTCTAAGTCCCTTGGCTATGTGGAACCGTTCAGTTTGGCCATTATCTGTCCTGACCGTGGCGTACTGGTCAGTGTAGGGTGATTAGATGCTGACACTGATAGCAATAATCCTTCTATGTGTCATAAGGACATTCCTGTTCCATTAGGGTTGGAACTAACTTGCGTCCCCACCGAAGAGCTGTCCCCATGTCTCTCCAAGCCACAAAACTGATTCATTCTCATGTAAACCCATCTGGACACGCTGCTCACCTAACAGATTTCTCCTGTGCACATGGAGGCTGGAATATGTCTCCGCTCCTACTGTACTATGACAAATGTGTCCACTCATGATGTTGATGGATTCAGGGCCCTTGAGTGCTCTTGTTTGTTTGCTTTGTGGTGAATCTTATTTTTATGAGAAGCACTCCAGGAAACAGAGGCCACGCACAAGTTGGCCTTGAATCTGACAGGAAGACAGTTTTTCATTATTGTAATATTTATTTCTATGAGTACATACTTAACCCTGGGCAACCTTCTCCTGCTTTTGTGACATGTTGATTGCATCAGGTAAAGGAAAGTTCAGAGTATTCCTGGAAGTCTTGGCAGTGAAAGTCACTCTTAGGAAAGGATCTGCAAATGCTAGTCCACAAATCCAAAGAGTTTTACTCCATTTTACATGATGCTCTTTATGCATTACGCAACCAGCCCCCAGGCCTCGGACAGGGTTCCTGTTGCTAGGCCTTGAGCATATCGATGATTCAGAATCAAGAGTCATTCAGGGACCTTCTTTTACTTTCAGTCCTTCTGTTTTCAAATGAAATGCCAATGATGTAGTCTCAGGCTGCAGTTTATGACTGCATCACTAGCTACCCTTTCCCACCGACCATTCTGCATCTCTCCACCACAAAACAACTGGTGCACAGAACATGAAAATGGACCGCCCTCCTCGAGATACATAACCATGTCTCAAACCGGTGGCAAAGGGGGCATTCTTAACAGGTTCAGTAGAGCCTTGGAACCAGCACTGGCACTGGGCATGAGAACTGGCACTGTGCTAATGGAAAAAGAGGTATATGTGACAACTCCATCTTAACTTTAAACTTCAAAGCTTTATTTTGATGCTACACTGACTCATAATGGGGGAATGGCGTCGCTGTCCTTGCCACTTCGGGCTGGGACGTCCTGCTATAATGCTACGTAGCTTTGGAAGAGTGAGCGGCTTGCGAGACGTCTTCAGCTAGCTATAAAAAGTCACTAACACTCTGTATCGGTCCAGTCCTGCCTCTCTCTCATGTTCTGAACACTGGTGGAATAGTAAAGTGATGGTGTGCAGCCTTGTCTACCCTCCTTGCTCCACCCTGGCTATTCGGCTACTCTGCCTTGCACGCCGACTGAGCGCGGTTGCTACACCCTGGCTACTCTGCTCTGCACGCCGACCGAGCATAGCTGCTTCACCCTGGCTACTCTGCTCTGTACGCAGACTGAACGCAGCAGCTCCACCCTGGCTACACAGCTAGTCTGCTCTGCAGGCCGACCGAGCATAGCTGCTTCAACCTGTCTACTCTGCCCTACACGCCGACCGAGCGTAGCTTCTCCACCCTGGCTACTCTGCCCTGCATGGCAACTGAATGCGGGTACTTCTCCAGCACCCCAAGCCAACCGAGGTTTGGAGCCGATCCCAGTGCTCCTTGGACAAAAGGCAGGAAACACCCAAGACAGGCCGCCAGTCCATGGTTGGGGACGGTCATTGCGGTGGTCTGTGTGTATGTGGTCCTGCGTCGTGCAGCCGTCGGCCAGTGGTGCTGGCACTGGCGGGGTGACTCGTGGAGGACATCACAGCTCACTGAGCGTCCGCAGCTTTGGCTATTGGGTCAGTCAAGTACAACGACACCCAGTAAGGGCTCTGTTAGACTTTTAGCACCACCCATAACTTAATAGGATAACCTTGATGCCTTGTTTGTTGTTGTTGTTGTTGTCTGATGATTGTGTACTCTTCTGAACTAACAATTGTAAGCGTCTTTGAGTTCTTGAAAAGTGCTATATAAGAATAAAGTATTATTATTATTATTATTATTATTATTATTATCATCATCAACACTCCATTCAAAAACTCTCAGCAGGGATGTGTAGGTTCACTGGCGATTACACACAATCGTACAGCCTAAGAACTGGAGCACCAGCTCAAAGAAGTACACTCATCATCAGCAGAACAGTCGCACAGATGGCTGCCCATAGAAGGAATCAACCGACAGGAATGAAACTTGGTGGGCAGGTTTGACATTGTGGGACATGCTAATGATTCAGGTTTCACACTCGTGTACATCCGCGACGGCAGACATTCACTGAGCAGTGTTGCCTCCATGAGTCATCCTGTTAGTGCCAGCACCTTTGGCATACGGATGCACCATGCAGAACTACATACACGGTGTTGCCCTTAACACCCTTTGAATTCGACCAGGATGCCCATCTTAATCAGCACTTCATATGTTTACACTTAGTTCAGCTGGATGTCCAGTTGGTCAACAACCTTAACCTTTTTAGACCATCGGGAATCTATCTTATGACCATCAAAGACCAGCTTAGACCACCTGAAGCCTGTGTACCAAAAATACGTGACGCTAGCTGGCAAGCCAGCGAGCACAGGACAAATACAGATGACCAGTACAGAGGTGTGGACTTTAACAAGGCAGATTGGAGACCACAAGGGTTAGAAGTTCACAAGACGTGAGTCAGACTATTGATTACAGATTGTTTGAAAAGAGGTCAGGAGGCTGGAGTTTGGAATGAGGTAATTCGAGGCTGGTAATCATCCCGGCAGGTGGAGGGGTCACACGTTTTAATGGGCGTAAATTGATGAAGCATATCAGGTCCAGAGAGCCAGATAAGAATCAGGGGAAGACAATGAGCTCCTTAACAGGCCAACCAAGAGACAATGCAGGCGATGGTGTAAACAGAGAGGAGGGGGAACCGAAAGGTACCACAGTGTCATCACTTCAACATCAACCATTCTAAATTACCGTGCACAAGTCACATACCCTTCACACTCCAGACAACGTGTCCACCAAACATTATTAATATTATTTTTTTTATTTGTGGGCAGCACAGAGGGTAGCAGTCTCACCTCACGGCAAGAAGGGCCTGGGTTTGAGTCCCGCCTGGGGTGTCCAGGGTCCTCCTTGTGTCCATGCAGCTTTCCTCCCACCTGTCCAAAGAGATCCGGTCAGACTGATTGGAGAGGCTAAACTGCCCCCTAAGTATGACTGAATGTGAGCATGTGTCCCAGATGAGTCCACACTTTGTTTCTAGGGCCGCTGTGGGATGGAAGGTCCCCGGTTCGATTCCCTGAACCAACAGTAACGACTGAAGAGCCGTTGACCAAGACACCTAACCCCCAACTGCCTCCTGGGTTCCCTGGATCGGGCTGCTCTGGACAAGTGTGCTCGCCGCCCCCTAGTGTGTGTGTGTATGTATGTCAGCCCTGTGACGGATTGGTGGTCTCTCCAGAGTGTTTCCTGCCTTCTGACCAAGGAGTGCTGGGATAGGCTCTAGCGTTCCCTGTGACCCTGAATGATAAGCAGCCTAGAAGATGGATGAGGTCATTAATTATCAGGTTAATTAAACAGAGGCCTCAACAACCTTCAGCACAGCTTCCATTCTTTACAGGAGACTCGCTTTCAGAGCCTGAAAGAAACCTGCAGCCACACCTCCAAGGTTCTGTCTCAGAAGTTGCTTCAGCATGTTCTGTTTCTACTCCCCGTCCAAATACCCTCCCAAACACATTCAGTGATGTTGAGGTTCTGGACTCTGGGGTGGTCAGTCCATTGTTCTGAGAACGTCAGCAGCCTCTTTGTTTGATCATGTTAGTCTTGATCTTTAGCAGGGTGCTTATGGTCGTTTATCTTGATGACTCGGTCCATAAAACCACACCCCTCATCTCAGAGGTCCGCTTTCACTGTTCTAGTGCAAGAAGAGTCTCGGTGCTGTATACAGACCGACGATCTGTGTTTGTCTAAATACCACACCAGCTTCTTCCGCGCTACCTCATTTTCATAATTGGTCTTTGCATGGATTTCGAAAGTGGCCACGTGAAGCACATACTGACAAACCAATGCACTACATTTAATCCCAGCCCTATAGAATCATCCCCCTGACTGCACCACCCATCATATATAATACCCCTCAAACCCAGCGACCGGGGAATCCACCCGGCAGTCCCAATTAGCATCACTGCCTCGTTTCCTCCGTGTAAGCACACATATGAGCCTCAGGGCAGCACTGGCCACGTCACAGAGCTACAGCAGAGAGGAGTAATGCACTGTGCACTCCTGCAGACACTGCTGTAGCTTCTCCATTAACTACCTGACTGATATTCTCCAAGGTTGTGATACTGTTTACTCCCTGCAGCGCCAAACTGCTTTGTATGAGCAACTTTACATTCCTATCGCGGGCTCCATACGACTCCAGCTCAAGGCTGGCGAGCGAAGCTTCCGCAGTACAAGCCCCGTTTATTCCATATTCGTTTTTTTGAAGGACACATTGTTTTCAGCATTCTTTATAATTCAGAGGTTGAGATGGAAACAGAGTAGTTTGTTGTGAAATGGTTAATGGTTGTAGATGGTTTAATGTGATGGTGGTGGTGATGGGAACCAAGGGTTTCCATGTCTACGACACAAATAAAGACATTGTATTCACGATCCACACCGCCAGTGAACCTACACCTGTCTTCTGAGTGTTTGTTTAAGTGTTCAAAATAGTGGTGGATATGAAAATATAAGTTTCAGAGCCTCACAAATATTCCCAAGTATCCCTCCACCAGGACTGGATCCTAAAAATATGGCAAAGATGTTCCTCAAAATTTTGTTAACACAATAAATGGGCCCAACAGCGCTCATGGAGGACCATGGATACCTCAAGCAGCAGCTTGATAGAGCTCTAGTGACCCTCAGGTGCCTAAACTATACCAAGACCCCACAAGCTTTATGAACGAAAGCGAGAGGCTACAACCACAGACACTCACTGACAGGAATGAAACTTGGTGGGTAGGTTTGACATTGTGAGACGTGCAAATGACTCAAGTTTCACGCTCAGCCGTGCAGGGATGACCCTTATGGCTGTATGACCCGACTGACTATACTATAAGGTCATCCTGTTGCACATGCTTTCTATTCGGACTTGTGCTGTTGTGTTGGTAGCATCCTTTGCAAGACAGGTATACCTTAGAGAAGAGTCCGAAAGCAATTTGAACAGACTAAAGAGTTGGGGTGGCATCATAGCATTCCAGGAAGCGGGATGGGCTTATTGATGTATAGCGCGCCCTACTGGTCGTGCAGATATTACCATAGCAGGCTGTTGGTGGAAGTGGGTAGAGGAAGGCACACACCAATGATACGAAGGATCTGGGAGACCTACACGAACTACAGACAGGGGGGAACCAACAAATTGTCTGACATGAGCAGAATGACCCAACTGTCACAATTGCTAACATTCAGTGAGCAGTGACCCTGTTAGTGCCGACACCATTGGAAGACGGCTGCCCCTGTCAACATCAGCAAAGACTGCAGTGGTGTCGTACCAAACCGTCATGGAGTGACTCAGAATGGCAGCGGGTCATCTTCAGTGACGAGTCCCACTTTAGTCTTGGTGGAGAAGACCAACGAATCCGTGTGTGGAGGCACCGTGGTCAGCACCAAGATGAACGGTTTGTTGTCACACGTCCAGAAGGCCTGGTGTCACTCCACCTCCACCCCTACCGCACCATCTGCAGGAACTGTGTGAGAATATGTGCATGGGATGGATTATCATAGGACACCATTAGGAACCTCTACAACTCATGGCGGCCCAATGCCATACTGAGAGACAGACTTCTGTATGTGTAGCTCAATAAATATTGATCATATCAGTCTAAATTCATCATCAGTTACTGATCCTGGTCACCTTTATCTTCCTCAGTGTGTGGAGGCACCGTGGTCAGCACCAAGATGAACAGTTTGTTGTCATGCAACCTCCAGAAGGCCTGGTGTCACTCCACCTCCACCCCATCTGCAGGAACGGTGTGAGAATGTTCAAGCTGCATGGGATGGATTATCACAGGACACCCTTAGGAACCTCTACAGCTCCATACCGAGACGTCTGGCATGTTGGGTTAGCAAACACGGCGGCCCAACACCATACTGAGAGACAGACTTCTGTATGTGTAGCTCAATAAATATTGATCATATCAGTCTACATGTATCATCATTTATTGATCCTGGTCACCTTTATCTTCCTTCCCAACAGCACCGCACTCCCACACCTCCTTCTGGGTGCACCTGTTCTTTTTTTTTTTTTTGATAATGACTGCATTTTAATTAGCTGGGAATAAAGCCACTTCATGAAGTGTCTATTTCAGGTCACTAATAGATCTAAATTTCTATTTGTGAGTTATAAGGGCCCGTCTTGAGTTGAGAGGTGTAGTAAGGCATGAGCAAGTACGAGTTAATAGCTACTGCCACATGAGAGCAAAGCTGTAAAAATTTCAGGAGTGTGAAAATCTCAGTTTAGCAGCACCTGTCTGGAGGTGATGTCAATAATTGGCGTAGAGAAGAGTCTCTGCTGGAAGCAGCGCAGGGAGGCTGGTTTTCATCCCGCAGCACACGTCAATATTTTCCTGCCAGTTTGTAGCTGAAAATGCAGTGAAGCAACACCGGAGTCACGAGGAGAGACATCTCAGAGACAGCCGCGGCTTCCTCCTCACCTCTCACACTGAGAGAGTCACTACTGGGACTGAATATGAGGGACGTAAACATCATCTGGGTAAATATGAAGGATGAGTGTTTCTATAGGTCTGTGTCTTGATGTTCAGTCATATATGACATTAAGGTGGGGGCGGTGACCTAAATCTAGGTCAGGGACATTTACATTTTAGGAGTGGGTTTTGAGAAGTGATGCTTAGAAGGAATATTCAAACCCGTGACCTGATGCAGGAGGCAAAACCTCACAGTATGGCATCGGGCCCAACATGCCAGACATCTCGGCATGGTGTCGTAGAGGTTCCTGATGGTGTCCTGCGATAAACCATCCCATGCAGCTGGAATATTCTCACACAGTTCCTGCAGATGTGCAGTAGGGGTGGAGGTAGAGTGACACCATTTCAAAGTGTTGGCGCCGACCAGGTTCCTCTACACACTGACTCGTTGGTCGTCTCCACCAAGACAAAAGCAGGATGATGAAGATGACCCGCTGCCATTCTGAGTCACTCCATGACAATCTGGTACAACACCATTCTGGTCTTTGGTGACGGTGACGTGGTGTTAAGAACAGTCATCGTAACGGTCAGTGTGCATGTAGTCCTGCATCGTGCAGCCGTCTGTCAATGGTGCTTACACTGACAGGTGGGTGGGTGAAAGGGTGCGTGGGTGGTTGGGTGGGTGGATGGATGTATGGATAGATGGATGGATGTATGGATGGGGTGGATTGGGTGGGTAGATAGGTGGGTGGGGGGATGTATTGGGTGGGTTGATGGGTGGGTGGGGGGGTGGATTGGGTGGGTGGGTGAATGTGTGGACAGATGAGTGGGTGGATGGATGGATGGATGGATGGATGGAAGGATGGATGGAAGGGTGGATGGATGGATGGATGGATTGATAGAAAGATAGTAGCTAAACCTATAGCAAGCATTAGCATTATTGTTGAAGTGGTCTGTTCTTGGGTTTTGCTGTTTATGAACTGAAGGCCCAGCCCTAGCCATGCAGCCCACCTGTGCTACAGGACTGCTTTAGAAGCGCTTGCTCACCACTTCCTAACTCAAACTCAGTTGTGGGAGAAATAAAACTTGTGTGCGGAGCTGCACTAAAAAGCAGGTGATGAACGGAACGCTGCAGTTCCCTCCAGAGACTTTGGAATCACTTTGGCGTCAGCAGCTCATCTGTTACGTTGCAGACGGGCTGTGGTAGAGTTTGTTGGGGGGTGGGTGGGTGGCGGGGGTTGGGGGGTGTAAGGCAGTGATTAAACAGTGATCCTGCTGGAGGAAATGGGGGAGAG
Source organism: Prochilodus magdalenae (assembly GCA_024036415.1). Lineage (NCBI taxonomy): Eukaryota > Metazoa > Chordata > Actinopteri > Characiformes > Prochilodontidae > Prochilodus > Prochilodus magdalenae. The sequence goes on from JAMWET010004572.1 coordinate 82,121, forward strand.
GTGGAACAGAGTACCAGCAGTCATGATTGATGGTCTGGACTGGAGCTGACAATAATATGTCAGGGCAAGACAGAGCAGAAATATTTCTGGAAGCGTTTTCTGCCCTCTCAGGGGTACCAGCCTGCAATCCAATCAAAAAGCCCTGACCTGAGCTGAGCTTCTCATTAACTTCTGGAGGAACGCCAAACCCGTGTAAGGTGGAGAACTCGGGAGGAGGGTCGGAAATGTTGACCACCGTTTGAGTTACAAATAACAACATCTGAATGTTGAGCGCTGGGGGGTTGGGGGGTGGGGTCTCAGACTTGAACATTCATCCCAGTGGCTAACAGGAATCTGAAGGACTGTGGATCTTTAGATGGATAATGTTGGAGTAGGAATTTAAATGCCACACTTATTTCCGGTTCTCTACATTCGGCCTCCAACAAAATCCCCCATCTGCCCCGGTGGCACGATTTTGAGTATAAGAATGAAAATAAATTAATAATTGTGATTCCAATCAAAACCCCTATTAAATACATTTTCAACATCCAACACAGCAGAAACCACACGCTCATCGTCCAAAGAATGGTTCCACCAGAAGAAAGTGTCAGGCTGCAATGTTAATTATTACTGTAGAATTTAAAATTAGAATTAGAACCTAAAATGAGAAATTAGTTTACTAGTTTATCTAATTTACAATTAGAATGAAAATTTAGATTTTAAAATTATTATTAAGCGTTAGAATTCAGAATTAGAATTTACAAGTTACAATTAGAATTAGAACTTAAAATTAGAAATTATAATTAAGGATTAGAATTTAGAATTAGAATGAAAATTTACCATTAGAATTAAAGTTTTGATTTAAAAATGATTATTAAGGGTTAGAATTTAGAATTAGAATTTACAATTTACAATTAGAATTATAATCTAGAATTAGAAATTAGTATTAGAATTTACAATTAGAATTAAAAATTAGATTTTAAAATTAAAATGAGAGATTAGAGTTTAGAATTAGAATATGATAAGATAATTAATATCCAGAATGCCTCTTATCTGAACAGTGGAGATCAGAACTCTAGGAATTACAGAACTTTAAGGAATTACAGCTGAATATCTATCATTTAAAACGTACTGGTGTTAAAAAAAAACAACTTTATTTTTAAATTACTGAATGAAACGTATTAAACACCTGCTGAAGTCTTTTACAGTAGTATAAGATTACAGTGCCTCGGTCTGTCTGAGTAATTAAATTAACAAACAGCTAAACTACTTTTAAAAGTGATTCCCAACTTTTGAATTCTAGCGTGTACGGTATGCAAAACCGCACACACCCCAGTCTAATTCTGTCTTCGGTCAGTTGATTTTCTAAGACTGTGTTGTTGCTGAGTTTATGTGGCTTGGGCAAAAATGTTTTTGTGCTATATTATAATTTCAATTCAGCAAACAAAACATGCACTAAAATTAGCAGGACAAATATTAATACACATACACAGGGGTACATATCAGGGGTGGGCCAGGTCACTTAGCGAAACAAAAACCAAAAGTAAAAACGAATCAATACTAAAATATATATATAAATATGAAATAACTTGTATAGTTCTATCAGCACAGGAACTACAGTTTTTATACACCAACAGAACAGATCGAAATTAAACACAACATAATAAAATCATAAAATCATGAGATTATCAAAAACCGAGTCACCTGAGGTGCCTGCTACTGTGTAATATCTCCACGAGCACTAATAACAGCTGGGACTGGCTTGGGCATGGACTGGACAAGTTTCTGGATGGAGGCCACATCAGTGTTCAGACACTCCTCCATCAAAGAATAGGTCAGTAGGTGCAGATTTGATGGACGCCTTCCCTGGTGTTTTACTGGTTGTTCCAGGTAGGTCCCACAGATCTCCAAGAGGATTCAAATCTGCTGATTTTACAGGCCAGTCCAGATGTTCATCATGCCAGTCGGACAGATTGCCATCTTGGAATACAGGGATAGGAATGACGATGGGCAAAAGGCAAAAGCTGGTTGCTCCAGGAGCTCAGTGTAGACACTGTGGCTCACATTATCGGTCACCCCAACCACAGAACCCATCTCCACATAATTACAACACCCCCAGGACATCACAGAGGGGACTCTGGGTTATTGTCCACGGAGCTAATGACCAGCCAATAATGTAGCAGAGAATAAAACACTGGTGGAAGTGAAAGTATGATGGCATAAGCCCATCAGTGTTATCCTGGAGCACCTGCCCTGGAGTAAACGTGACCCGTTACTGCCCACCTGGACCATTAAAGTGGAAATCTGACTACGGCTAGATGTTTATTTAGAGTTCTGGTAGAGTTCTGACCTCCAGGCGGGGAACGACACCTCCATCCCCACTTCAAGAAATTTCTCGGTGGCCCGTTTTCTGTCAGAGTGTCAGGTTTGGAGTAGCCATGGGGATTGGCTGGCAGACGTTAGCATCAGCACTAGCTCATTAATCCTCACCCTCGTGTTGACATTTGCTGACGGTATTGAAGTGCGTGGAGCTGAATGGAGCCCCAGAGACCACTCAATTACCCTGTCTCTCAGCAATTAGCCGCCAGCAGCCGACGGTCAATGCCTGAACGGTGACTGAGAGGAGCGATGGAGCTCGGGACGGGGAACCGCACGAAGGAAACAAACTTCTGCTCGGGGTTTAATAGCTGCTTAATTGGCTGAGGATGTTCCTGGGGTTCTGTTGGCAGGTCGGCCTGCTCGGTTATTACAAACAAGGCGCTTCTGAAAACACAAACACTCTGAAGTTCACTGGATCTGGGTTCTGCAGTATTTCAGCAGCTCTTGCTTTTACTTAACAGCACTCCACCCCAGCCTGAACACTCGCCTAGGATGTTTACACTGTGCATATACATTTATATA
>JAMWET010004572.1:90000-115000 GCA_024036415.1 Prochilodus magdalenae
CCTCCTCCTTCTCCCTCTTCCTTCTCCCTCTGCCTCTTCTCCCTCTTCTTCTTCTACTCCTCCTCCTTCTCCCTCTTCCTCTTCTCCCTCTTCTCCATCTTCTCCTCCTCCTTCTCCCTCTTCCTCTTCTCCTTCTTCTTCTTCTACTCCTCCTCCTTCTCCCTCTTCCTCTTCTCTTTCTTCTCCCTCTTCTTCTTCTTCTTCTCTTCCTTTTCCCTCTTCTACCTCTCCTTCTTCTCCTCTTCCTCTTCTCCTTCTTTTCCCTCTACTTCTTCTCCCTCTTCTTTTTCTCCCTCTTCTTCTTCTCCTCCTTCTTCTCCCTCTTCTCTTCTTTTTCTCCCTCTTCTTCTTCTCCTACTTCTTCTCCCTCTTCCCCTCTTTTTCTCCCCCTCCTTCTCCTCCCTCTTCTCTTCTTTTTCTCCCTCTTCTCTTCTTTTTCTCCCTCTTCTTCACTTTCTTTACCTTCTTCTTCTCCTTCTCCTCCTCCCTCTTCTTCTCATCCTTATTGATTTTCTTCTTCGTCTTCTTCTTCTCCTCCTTCTTCTCCATCTTCTTCTTTTTCTTTTTCTTATCCTTATTGTCCTTCTTCTCTCTCTTCTTCTTCTTCTTCTCCTCCTCCTCCTTTTCCCTCTTCCTCTTCTTCTTCTTGTCCTCCTCCCTCTTTTTCCTCTTCTTCTTCTCTTTCTTCTCCCTCTTCTTCTTCTTCTTCTCCTCCCTCTCCTTCTACCTTTTCTTTTTTGTTTTCTGAAATGTTTTTTTGGGTGAATTTTTTTTTTTTTTTTTGCTGTGTAAATTTGTTTTCTAAACTGTTAATTTGTTTTTTTTATTTGTTTTGCACTCACTTCCACTGTACTCTTCCCCCTAATAGAGTCCTATTCATTTTTGGCCTTTACTCAAACCCTATCGTATCCTTTAACCTACAGCCACCAAACTGCATGTTCTCACTCAGAGCAGATCCCCCAACTCTAACCCACAGCCAAACTGGCCTGCACTCCTCTATGTGTCATTTATTCATCTCTCGTTTCTCCCATAGCCTAGCAACAGCTTAGCAGGAAGTGGGAACAAACGAGGTTGCGCAATCACTCTGCGTTCTCAGGACATGCACTTTTCAAAACATTGTTTCTCAAAATACTAACTAGTCCTGCTGTTTCCAGGATATTGGCACTGTTCCAGAATGGTTAGTCTGATCAGGAATGGTGTGCTTGTATTCGTCTTCTGGTTTTCAGTAAAACCTGGTTAAATTCCATTTTTGATTTTTAAGAATAAATGAGGTACCGTACATCTGCTTGACTGGCAGACATCTCTCAGGGTAGACCCCCGAGCACAAATTCAATGTTGGTTCGACCTGCACTCATCTGTTTGTCTTTTTACCCTCCCATATGGTCCCCTTCATTTTCCAATCCAAACTACTGCTTCCTTCACCTGAGAGTCACCAAACTGCATCTGCTCACTCGGGGCAGATCCCCACACTCTAGTCCACAGCCATATTGACCCACCATCCTCTAAGTGTTGTTAATTCATCCCTCGTTCCTCCCATAGAGTCCCATTCATTTTTAGCAATGCCTTAGGAACCAGCCAACAACAAGCAGAAGCTGCGCAGTGACTCTGGGCTTTCGTAATAAAATGCACATTTCCAGTTACACTATATTATTATTATTACTTTTAACTTTAAATATTAAATATGAATATATAAAATATTAAATATTAAATTAAACACACACAAAATACCCTGCAGTGTCTAGTTTATGATATTCCCAATCTATATCGCATGTCATAGTACACAGCTCAGGGGTGTTAACGAGCCAGACGAACCTCGAGAGATGCACATGCGTTCCTCTTCCTCATATATCATCCACAGAAGGTCTCCGGTCGGAGTGGGAGCCTGTGTGTTAAGTGCAGCTTTCCACGCTCCTGTGAAATTCCATACCTTCAAACCTTCTCCTGTTAATTAGCTTCACAATGTTCCTCAGAAAAATTCACTTCCATGCGCCAGATGTTTATTTATGAGCGCCGAAGCAGAAGGTGTGTTTGGGCCAGAGGAAATTAACCACATTCATAAAGAGACGGCCTGCAGCTGCGAGTCAGGTAATTGGGATGTTCCTCAAAGTAATTAAAGGATAAACCTGAGTGCATTACTCTGAGAAAGAAATACAATACGGACGCCCTGCAGCCAGGTACGTACCGCAGGTGCTCAGACAGTTCATAATTCAAATCTGATCCTGATTATAGGGGCTAGGAGGGGACGGCTCGTCTGAAAGTAGCACAGGAAGAAGCTCCATCACGGTGCACTGTCTTGTTAGAGGACATGTAGAACTTCATCATACTTCATCATACTTCATCATACGCCGTACGCACGGCAAAGGTAAGCTTATTAACACAGCACATCCCTTACACTGAGGGACATCCCTATGCTTTACAGAGTGGTGGACAGTAATGAGGTAAATGTAATTGAGTACTGTAGTTAAGTAGTGTTTTGGTATATCTGTACTGAAGTGTATTCCGTTTTTTTACGCGACGTTACAAGAAATTTGTTGTTCCTTTCGGATCATGTGCTTGTCAAAACATGCAGAAACGAAATAAACTTATTTATGGATTCTTGGCATCCATGGAAATGTCCATTTCAGGCCTGGACTACATCCAGGACCTCCTGGAGGGAGGCAGGTAAAGCAGGATGGGGCTAACGCAGACACTGACCGATAATCACACATCAAAGCATCAGTGAACAGATACAACACACTGTTCCTGACTATGTGGGTAAATAGACAATATAGATCCATGTACAAATACAGACGTGACCGGCGCGTGTCCTTAGACAAACACTGTTTACTTTTATAGTAAATCTGTTCTGGCTAGTTCATGTTTATGAACTGAGACATACAGATGCAGTATAGTAAGGGCAAACTCATTTCAACCTGTTTAAAGTTTTTATTAAACTTTAAATTGTAACTAAATTGCAAATAACTCTTAAACCGACATTTAACTAGTTTGCAAAAAGTTATTTTATGGTTCTAGCTAGTAGAACCTGTTCTCCTTCAGTGTTCTGTGCTGATGATGATGTGAATAGACGTCAGTGTGAGACTAATAAATGAGCTTCTATTAAAGACTGGTGGACTGAGAGACAATAGAGTCTCTTCACCTACACTGAGCTGATGGAGAGTCCTGTTCCAGAAATGATAACAGGACATTAGAGCCGTAATAAATCATGCTCCTGTTACTCTCCATACTTCAGTACATCTGAAGGTACATACTTTAGTACTGTTACTCTCCATACTTCAGTACATCTGAAGATACATACTTTAGTACTGTTACTCTCCATACTTCAGTACATCTGAAGATACATACTTTAGTACTGTTACTCTCCATACTTCAGTACATCTGAAGATACATACTTTAGTACTGTTACTCTCCATACTTCAGTACATCTGAAGATACATACTTTAGTACTGTTACTCTCCATACTTAAGTACATCTGAAGATACATACTTTAGTACTGGTACTCTCCATACTTCAGTACATCTGAAGGTACATACTTTAGTACTGGTACTCTCCATACTTCAGTACATCTGAAGGTACATACTTTAGTACTGTTACTCTCCATACTTAAGTAGATCTGAATATACATACTTTAGTACTGTTACTCTCCATACTTCAGTACATCTGAAGGTACATACTTTAGCAAACTTGGGTTCACACGACAACCACGGCCATAAACTGCTCCACAAATCCTACAATCCATTGTACAGACAAGTACCATGATATGATGTTAGGGCGATTGAAGTGATGTGAGGCTAGCTCAGTGGCGGCTTAGCAAACTGTTGTTTCAGTTGCTGCTGTGATGCTAACCAGGTGCTAGCACAAATGTCAACAAACATTACCAAACAATACGCACCTATAAGGTTATGTAATTAGGTACCCTGTCCAGCCGAACCAGAGCAACCCCCTCATCCCTTTTCATTAACCCGTCTCCATGAAGCTGTCACATGTCACATTCTCAACTTCTCCGTTCCAATTTTCCCATACTACCTTAAATCGTTCTCCAGTTATACGGTTCAGCATGTAGCCCCTCCCCTTTCCCGGTGTTACTGAGAAATCACACTGCACACTAAAAGGGGGTTTCTGCGTACGCTGGTGATGAACACTATTGTCCTACGATGCAACAGGAAACGGAAAGGGCGGAGCTTCAGTGCAATGGCAGTTGGACCAGAAATGGGGTATAAATGGGGGTTCAACCCAAATTTGTCCAAACAGCCTGTAAAAACAAATGTACTAGTAAATAATGTGGTTATTTGTTTGTGCTTTGTAAATACACGTCCACGGTAGCTCCACCTTTAGAGTTTGGTATGATTTAGGCTCGATCACCTCCTGTTAGTTAGAAACGATGTAGCGTGCTAATGTTTAGTGCACTAGGCTGCAAAGCTCACACTATTAAGATTAGTACAGAGTACAGGGCAGTAGTGGGCTGGTGCCAGCGTGGTGGTCACACGTTCGATGCCCTGAACTGCCAGTAGCAACTGAGGTGCCCCTAAGCTAGGCACCTAACCCTCCAGTCGCCCACTGCCCACCACACCAGGATATTGAGACACAGCCAGGGGGTTAGAGGGTTAAAGGTCACAGGTGTACGACTTCTCTCTTTACACACGGAGGCTTTTCCAGATTCCTGGAGCTTTTGATGGTAGAGGGGGGAACACCTTGCACCCCCGGGCCGAGGAACGTATTCCGGTCTATTCCTGGAGGCTTCTTATACATCCGCTCAGCAGTGAAGCCCAGAGCTTTCTTTTCTCTGACACTGCTCGGTAATTAAGTGACGTCGATTCATGTGTGTTTGCCATGCAAGCCCTGCTGGTTAGAAGCTCTGGATCAGGAGCGCTTTGCCAAATGCACACAGCGTTTAGTGTAGAGAGGAATCAGGCCGGTCTGTTCATAATCAAACAAGATTTACACTGTAGCCATGGAGCCAGCTCTTAATTACATCCGGACTGTGTTTGCAGACATAAGGACGGCCCAAGGCGCTGCTACTGTTTACCTTTTAGCTTATGGCGATCATGTTTTGGCGGGTGTTGCTGGAAGAGAGGCTGGAAAATGAACTTCCGTTATGGAAGTGTTTAGGAATATTAGCTGGGTAAGACTGGAGTTGCAGTGTTACCGTTAGAGCTAAGGGAGTGCACTTCGCCGCATATCTTCAACGAGATGGGAAATTAATTCTGTAATGGAAATGCAGTCAATAAATAAGAAAAAGGATCAAACGATGAAGTCATTACAGAAACGAACGTCAGAATAGAATCGCTGTTTGAAAGTTGCTACTTCTGTGGTGTAAATCAGGAACATGCGATATTCTGAGACGGATTAAATGGTTATGACATGGGATTCTGCCTTCTTGACGAAACTTGATGCAGCGGTAGGGTTGCCACCCGTCCCGTAAAAAATGTGGCAATTAAATGTTGCGTCCCGTATTAAACCACTCCGGGACGCGGTTTGTTCCGTATTCCCGTAAATGTCCCGTACACATGTCTGTCGCACACACATGAACGCTAAATCTAACGATAATGATCAAAAGCCCCCTCTCCGCTCCGTTCCACTGTGTGTCTGTGCCTGGCTGCTTGCTTGTGGTGCCATCACGGTTGCCTAGAGACAGACACCACACACCGGCACTGCTCACAAAATCTGCGCCTTTTATAAATGTCCACTACACCCGAAACTCCACCACTTCCTCAAATGCGACAACACAGATACAGAAGTACCCTTGTTAAAGGAAGTACCAAGTTTCCGAAGAGCCCAGGGACTCCTGAGGGACCGAATACGCAGATAAGTTTACCAGAGGGTCCCTATAGTTATGCACTTATAAAGTTACATTAAGTTCTCAGTTTATTTAGTTCATAATTGAAAAGTTTATTGTTGCTAACGCCACACTAACAGTTTTCACCTAAGCTCTGATTAAGTGCACTTTGTAAGAGAAAGTGTTCATCGGTAATAAAGCACTAGACTAATTGCTTCCTTGCTCACCTCTTTACTAAAAACACCAACGCAAAATAAAACACCCCATGCTGCGGCGGGCCCCTGGTGGTCATGGCCAGAGGAGCCGTGGTGTAGCGTCACTTATGTTCATCTCTGAAAGGTGGCATCCCTATGCAGCGGTCGTATAAGAGTGAAAGGTGTTCCGTTGTGGTTCCAGTCCTTCTCAAAATCTCCACAATGCATCTGCATGGTATCACTGTAGTTCCTGCTACATCAACACCGCCTGCTCTTTGAGTATAGGTATAGAGGCTGGTATATAGGCTACCTAACAGCTAACCAAACCCTGCTTAGTCGCATTCATCTAGAACCGAAGGACTACAGTGATGTTTAGTAGGGGTTAAGGTTTAGTGTAAGTGAAGTGGTTAGGGTGTGGTGTAAAAGTGGAGGTTAGGGTTTAGTCGAGTGGTTCTTGCTAATTTATTGCTACATATATATTAATGTCTTGGGTTTAAATACTTCAGAACATATATGTATATACATATAGAACAGCTGCACCCAGAAGGAGGTGTGGGATTGCAGTGCTGTTGGGAAGGAGGATAAAGGTGACCAGGATCAATAACTCAACATGCCAGACGTCTCGGTATGGAGCTGTAGAGGTTCCTAATGGTGTCCTGTGATAATCCATCCCATGCAGCTTGAACATCCTCACACAGTTCCAGCAGATGGTGCGGTAGGGGTGGAGGTAAAGTGACACCAGGCCTTCTGGACATGGGCAGCATAAAAACAAACCGGCCATCTTGGCACTGACCACGGTCCACACCTCCACACACGGATTTGTTGGTCATCTCCACCAAGGCTCGTGGGGGACTCTTCACTGAAGATGACCCGCTGCCATGTCTGACATGACACCATTGCAGTCTTCGGTGACGTTGAGGTGGTGTTAAGGGTCATAACGGTCTGCGTGCATGTAGTCCTGCAACATGCAGCCATCTGCCAATAGGATGACTCATGGAGAACATCATTGCATCAGTTACATTGTTATGCCTCGCCTTAAAATACTGCCCCTAAAGTTTGGCACTGAGCATTTTTCCTACTGCTGAACAGAGCAGACCCGGCAGACCTCAGGGTACGAGCTGAGATCAATGGGAGGAGCAGTTCTGCCAAATACTGAGGGCACTGGGTGTAAACATATGTAAAAGAATAAAGTAACCCAAAACAAACAGGCAGCCGTGAGGACCGGAGTGATGCTCCGCCCCCTCAGTGTGAGTGATCACCGGGGCAGCTGCGTTTTGGCCGTGCTGGGATCTAGTAAGTGATTTGTGAGGCCAGTGAGAATCGCCTTCCAGCAGTGTAAACAGGATGCGACAGAGGCATGAATGAGTGCATGTTTTTAGGGGTGCAATAATTCATCACTGTGCTGAAGCTTACAGCTCAGAGCTCTGCGGCCTCAGCGCCGCATGATGAATCTCCCAGCTCCTACAGAAACCCTCACAGAAACAGTAAATAAAGAGCTTGGTTAAGCAGAATAACCCCGACCCTCTTTCATCTTGACCAACACTTAGCACTCTGTGGAGCCTGTTTCACAGAAGCCGGATTACTGTGTACAGACATGGAGAAATGTGTGATAGTGACTCTCTGGACGTACCTGCGACACCTTGTATGTGAGGAACTTGGGGCCAATGGCAGGTGATACCAAACCGGGGTGCTGTGTCTCTGGTGTGGAGGGTGCGAGGTAGCGATGCCAGCACATCCTGAGTGAATCAACAATGAAAAAAGGATGTTTGTTTATTTCCACCATCAAACTGCATAAAGCAACTTTCGTGGATGGTTGGATGGTTGGATGGATAGATAGATAGAATTTTTAGATAGATTTATTCAAAATGTAATTTAATAGCTGTATTGCTGTTTGAGATGCTAATTCTGGACAAGAAGGGCCTGGGTTTGATTCCTGGCCTCACATCCGAGGTCCTTTCTGTCCTTTCACATGTCCGTTTTTTCAAATCCCAGCCCTCCATCCAGCCAAATACCTGGACAGACACATATTAGTCCACTTTTGATGAACTATTTAAAATATTCACTTGCCAACAATGTGGGTGCCATTGGTTCACTTTCATGTCAAAAGAAAACCCTTGAATTTCACTGATTTAACCAGGTCTGTGACATCCAGCTAACCCAGGTCAGCCCTTTTAATGCTAGACCAATAGTAAGTTCCCGTCTGACTCATGAATGTCATCCATTTCATCCAATCAGGTGAGTGATGCATCATTAATGTGTTATAGAGGTTATGATTTTAACTCTAAGTTCTAGTATTGTGCCTGACCCCACCTTTATGATGTCCTCCTTTTTGGGGACGGGATGTCCTCCTATTTTGCGATAATGGCCTTCCGAGTCCTAAGACATCTGGAAATGCAAAACTGTCCCTCTAGGTGTGAGTGAGTGTGTGAATGTGTATACCTGTATGTCTGTGATGGACTGGTGGCCTGTCCAGGGTGTTTCCTGCCTACCACACAGTGAGCACTGGGATGGGCGCCAGCAAGCCCCACGACCCAGAAAAAGAAAGCACCTCAGAAGATGGATCTCAAAATCTAGCTACCTAAAATCATAGATGCCTTCGTAGTGATACAGAAGACCCTGCAACCTGGCACTTCAGTGCACCAAGTTAGGACTGAAGCCTCAAGCCTGAAAAAAATGCAGCTGGCCCTCTTGGTGTAAAAACTACCCTGGGGCAGGATTAGGATTAGGAATGTTATCTCCTCTTACAGTTATCTCCTCTTCCCTCAAAATTAGAACATTTTGAACTATTTGGTCCTGGTCAGCAAACAGCTGTGATATCAAGCAACCCTGCAAGGACAGCCAAAGCCTAACATACAATCAAAATAACTCCCAAGTTAGTCATCCAGGAAGCTACTGTTACCAATGTAAAAAGGTCAAAACTAAAGTATGATAAATTGTAAATTATGAATATTGTGAGAGCACCCCCTGCTGTTTACTTGAGCGTCTCCGCTCCTCAGTTTCAGTTTCTACTTCCATAGATCTTGAAGAGTCTCTACAACACTATTACACACGCCAACCAAGCAGGTTCTTGTATATTCTGATGGCAAAATGCCTGGAACTTAACTTTCCACCACTGTTCTCCCTTCATTAGAATGCATATGGGACAGCTATATCATCTCTGTCCAAAGAGAAACAAGTATGTCCAAAATGGCAACTTTACAGGAGAGGTCAAAACCTTATTGAATTTGAATGGATGTCAATGGAACCAGACGTCTTTCCAGACAGTTTTGGGCCATTTAAGTTGGTTCATTAATCATGAGATTCTCACTCAGTGTAAACAGCAGCTGATGGGTTCAAATGATGCATAAAAGTAAAAATGGACAAAAGTGGAGATACATGTTTTTCATTGGACAGCAGCGATAGGTTCTCTAGCAATGCTATCTACAGCTCCTCCCTACAGTCTGCGGTTGAGCACGCGCATGGAAAGCAGAGACGGACAGTACAGAAAAGTTACCCGATGAGCCGATTTACATGAAATGTGTTACAGTAGACGAAACACAATTTTTGTTGGTCCAGATTTGGTGGATGCCGTCCCTGGCACAATTCCAAGCAGCATTCCCTGTAGACTGGGATTGTAGCCACTGCTGCAACATGGGGTTAGCTGCTTCCCCCGACCTCCATAAAGAAATTAGAATTTAGAGCCATGTGCCAACACACAGAGGTTGTTCTGCATTTATCCCAGCTATGATGTAAAACACCCAAACATACACTTGGTGGCAGTAAGCACACTTGCCCAGAGTGGTAAGCAGCCCTATCTATGACCCTGGGGAGTATTTGGGGGTGAGGTGCCTTGCTCAAGGTCACCTCAGGGTTCAGGGGATGGAACCATTGACCCTCTGGTCACAAGGTTGGCTCTCTAACCCTCATCTCTATCTGTGGTATTGTATGATATCACTTTGGCAATGTCATTAAATTCTCTTCTTCTATCTGTATGTTGGAAAGCTGCTGCTTTAAGCCTTTTCCTTTCACCTGTACTGCACCACTAATGTTATCCATGGGATTCCAGACCACAGATGTCGGAATTGAACCCTCATTACTGTATTTTCCTTTCCCCCTGCTTGCGGTTCTCCTCTGAGAGAATGCAGAATTCCATTTCTGTGTTATTCAATTACCTTCGCTCCGTGCGTCCGAGGCTTAATTGCATGAAGCATGTCTCCAATTTGCCGGTGAAGTGCCACTGGGACACACCCACACAAACCACCACCTGCATCTGTGAGGAACTGAAGTGATGTTGTTGTGACCTTGCTTCCATACGCACTCATAGCATTTTATCATTAGGTGAAATTGCACCCAGTTTACTCCAGCACCTTGGAAATTTGGAGAAATGTTCCACCGCTTCAGTCACGCGCCATGCCGAGGGATTCTTCTTCCTCGCTGTGCTGTTGTTTGATGGACGCGCAAGTGCTGGGAGAGTTCTAATGGATAGGCGTATAAGCTGAGGCGGTGGGCGATTTGTCAATACTGGTCTTTCCGAGCTTTTCCAAGGTTGTGGAGCATGTGTAAACAGCTTTTAGATGACGAAGAGAGTTCTGCCACTGGAAAATAAAAAGGCAGCTGCTCTAAACTGAACGTTGATGAATATCAGCTCTACCTGAGTGGAGCCATCAACACCTGTAATGTGACTTTGCGGTACAGAGGCCCTCTATTCCCCTTCAAAGCTAAATCTGCAGCCTATAGTACAGTCCCAGTCAAAAGTCTGAAGCCGCTCGTTCAACGTTCAGTCGTAGTAGATCAATATTGAAGACGCCAAACTATGAAGGAACACTTATGGAATATGGAGTTGCCCAAAAGAAGGAATCGACCAACTGGAATAAAACTTGGTGGGAAGGTTTGACATCATGAGACATGCACTGTACATGACTGATCCAACAGCCATGACTCGGGACAATCAGCAAGCAGTGATGCCTTTCATGAGCCATCCTGTTAGAGCCAGCGCCATCGATGGCCGCACGGTGCAGGACTACATGGACGGAGACCGCTAGAATGACTGCACTTAACCTCTGTCTGGGTAGAGACGGCCAACGAATCCATGTGTGGAGGCACTGTGATCAGCACCAAGATGAACAGCTTGTTCTCACGCATCACACGTCCAGAAGGCCTGGTGCCACTGTACTGCACTCAGTAGTTGGGTGAAGGCTCCCGGGGAGGGAGATGCAACAGGGGGTTAGCTGCTTCCCTCAACCTCCACAAAGAAATCCAGCCGAGAGGCAGCCGTTCAGAGTACTGGACCATTCATAGGAGCACCCACACCTCGTGGTTACAATCCCAGACAACACAGCAGCAGAACATACAGGTTACAAACCCCCCCCCAACCATTCCGCGTGCCATACTTATATAACCGTTAGCTTTATACCCCCTCTCTCGCTCACGACATACAGCGCGCATGCACTCAATGCCGGCACTTAAAGTGATCATTACACCACTCCACCACCACTGCTACTGCACCATCTTGTACGAATGGAAGTAGGGTGTTAGGTGGGTGCTCTCGTGGAGAGGTGGATACTGAGCTTCCATGAAGAGACATGCAGGGAACACGTTGTGAAGGGGTTTCGGAGTCAGTTTAATGAACAATGGGAGCACCAAGACTTCACTCGTCACAAGTTCCCAGATAACACCAGCTGGAGAACCCAGGCTACAACCTAGTACAGTTCACCACACGCACATACTCTCCCACGCTTTCCTCCACACGCTCCATTATTCACTCTGGCTCTCCACCGTGCACATGCGCACTGCACCCGCCTTAAAGTGACCGTTAAGATACATGGGATGGATTGTCACAGGACCCCATTAGGAGCTTCAGTTTCATGAGGTAGTTACCTAGAACTGTATGTCTTAAAGGAGTTCCCAAAGGTGCTGAGCACTTGTTGGCTGTTTTTCCATCTCTCTGCAATTCAAATTTTTGACTGGCGGTTTACAAAGGTGAGATCACAAACCCAGCGCAGTTAAATATGTGCAATTATTGTCTAGTACCACAAAGTGGAATCCCACTGGCCACCAAATGCACAGTGGCTCATGAGTCCTCTGATTGTCACATCTAGTGAGAGGTAAAGCTTGATTTGGTTGAAGGTCCATTCCTTTGTTCACTTCTTGTTTATTTTCCCACGTTTCTCTGCTCTTTGGTCAACATTCTGTATTTAAACATGGTGAACAGAACAGTGGAGGCTGCTGTTGCAGCTGTCTAGTGGAGCAATGAGCCACATATCACATATATCATAATAATATTCACTCAGAATTTAACAGCAGCGCTACAACACGAAGCTGCACTACAAACACGTTACCAAAATGCTAACAGCTAATTGCTAATCACAGCAGCTACAAAATAAAAAACAAGTCACCTTGTGTTTCTAAGGTGGTAGTAACTTCAGGCTCCTGCAGATGGCGCTGCACGAGGATGATGGGGCTATAGGTTCCTGTGACGGGATCCATAGATTGGGAAGAGGTGCTACAGTGCAGGGAATGTCTTGTTCCATGTGTGGTAAACGCTCCAGAGCAGATGTTAATGATTGGCTAAAAGGAGTGATGGAGCATGTGGGTGTGGCCAAAAACCATAGTGTGAAGGAAGTAGCTGAATCTGCAGGTGTATGGAAGCCTACCGTAACGGTCACTTTAAGTGCCGGCATTGAGAGCATGCGCGCTGTATGTCGTGAGCGAGAGAGGGAGTACAAAGCTAACGGTTATATAAGTGCGGCACGCGGAATGGTTAGGGGGGTGGGTTTTGTAACTTGTATGTTCTGCTGCAGTGTTGTCTGGGATTGTAACCACGAGGTGTGGGTGCTCCCCTGCCCAATAAATGGTCCAGTACTCCGAACGGCTGCCTCTCGCCTGGATTTCTTTATGGAGGTCGGGGGAAGCAGCTAACCCCCTGTTGCATCTCCCTCCCTGGGAGCCTTCACCCAACTGCAGTACAGTATGGTCATACGGGTCTACCAGCAGTGGCTACAATCCCAGTCTACAGGGAATGCTGCTTGGAATTGTGCCAGGGATGGCATCCACCAAATCTGCACCAATTCTTTGATGCAAGAGTGTCTGATCATTGATGTGGCCTACATCCAGAAACGTGTCCAGTTTATGGCACGCTGGCTGCATTAATGTTCGCTCCTGTTGTCATATACTTAGTTTTTTTGATTCAGCTGAAGTCTCATTTTTCACTCTGTTCTTTAACGCTCCTTATAGGGCCTTCAGGTCTTCCAGAGAGTTGTATCATCCACACATTGCTGGTTATTGATGTTTCTTCCATAACTCCTGAATCCTTGATCGTCCTCCTCCACTGCTCCTTCTCTGGTTCTGCATTCAGTTTGAACAGATAATGTGATTCCTTGCCAATGCTGAACCCGTCTGCTTGCACATTTAATGTGATGAGAATATGTGCAGTACAATGAAATCTGTATGCGCATTAATGTTCAAAGCTTGGAATAAAATGCCAATTCAATTGTTGCATATACACTCATCATCCAAACCATAGCTGCACCCAGAAAGCAGTGTTTGATTGCAATGGCATTTGGTAGGAAGATAAAGGTCACCAGGAACAATAAATGATAATAGATTTAGACTGATATGGGTAATATTTATTGAGCTACATATTCGAGAGTTGGGTTTCTCATCACTGCTTTGGACCGCCATGTTTGCTAATGCAACATTGCACAAGTCTTGGCATGGAGTTGTAGAGGCTCCTAATGATGTCCTGTGATCATCCATCCCATGCATCGTGAATATTCTCCAACAGAATTTGCAGTAGGGGTGAAGCAACACCATGACAGTCTGGCACGACACCATTGCAGTCTTTGGTTGAAATGGTCTGTTTGCATGTGGTCCTGCATTGTGCAGCCGCCGGCCAATGGTGCTGGCAGATGTGATTACATCACAGCATCACTAGGTGGGTCAGCTGGATGCGGGACAGTGAGAAGCTCCATTGTAGCTAAACTGGCCAGCAATGCAGGCAGACAGCGCCACCTAAAACAGATGAAGCAGCAGCATCAGAGCGCACAGGATGGGCAGTAGCTTTGCATGTGGTAGGAGAAAGGGGGAGTTTACGCGGTGTGAGGTATTAAGAGTTAAGAAGGAGTGGGGGTTGGGTGGTGGGATGTGATATGCTGTAGGACAGATAGGGCTATACCTCCGCCACTCCAGTATTTCGGGACCAGAGTTTGGAATCTGGTATTGGTGGCCTTCCCAGGAAGCAAGTTAAACTGGGTTGAAGACCGAAGGGCTAATGTAAAGTATGATGCTTGATGTTTGTTACCAGAGTGATGCGAAGTCTTTGTTTGAAGAAGGTTGGAGCGAGGGAACAGCAGGAGGTTATTGAGAAGGGCTTATTGTGTATGCATCAGTGTATGTATTTTGTATGCTTGGGGCTTATGAATTGTGAGTTATCTGCGGAGGTACAAAGGTGTAGATTTCCCGGCTGTCCTAACGGGATGCTTTATCGTGAATGTATTTATGAGGCTGATGTGGAATTTTTCTCACAAATAGAACGGTTTGCAGGTCTTACTGGGTGGACTGTAAAGCCCGGTGGCTTACGGGTTTTCAGGAAGAGGGTTTCCTAACCATCTTCCTCATAATAAACTTTATTATGGTGGAGAATTTGTGCTGTATTTGTGCCCAGTAATTTTATGGCCTTCGAAAAGAATATGGGCTTGGGGGCACAGTCGGTGAGGTTGGGGGTGGGGGGAGGGGGGCACCATATTTCCGGAAGATTTCTTTTCGGGAAAGTATTCTACTCGTCTGCTTGAGAGATTTTTTCTTCGGCAGACTTGATCCAAAATGCACTTGAAGTCTTCTAAGCCTTTGATCCCATCAATAAGCTCTATCCAAGGCAGCTGGGGAGCAGTTGGGGATATGTGCCTTGCTCAGGGGCACTTCAGTCATGTCCTGTCTGTTCAGGGACTCAAACCAACAAACTTCTGGTCACAAGGCAGGTAGCCTCACCTCCAGCCCATGACTGCGCCTGCAGAGCATGAAACATTCAATACCACTGAAGCCCAGCAGCCAGTGCTGGCGTAGTCAGCCAACATGGTATCCCCTGAATCCCAGGGCCTATATTCCACACCGGTGACAGCTCCGCAAGGGACACAGTTCCAGACTTTGAGGTTTCCACCGCTGGGTTTTACAGAACTCTCCTCTCTGGGATTTCTCCTCAAGCGCTTGAGTCTATCATCATTCCGGTGTAGATTTAAAAGCATTGTTTCCTCAAGTAACTTCAACAGCTGAGCCCTACCAGTACCCATTCAATACCTTCTTTGCATCATCAGTTACTTTGTTTTTATGTATTTATGTATTTATTTATTTATTTATATTTTAATGACTTTGTAGTTTGTAGTTTTTAATATAGAAACCAGGGTAAAAAAATAATAAAGTATTTTAAATGTAATTTATGTAATATATATATATATATAAATTTATTTCCATCCATATCCTATATTAAAAAAAACTCACTAATATAGATATACTTTCTGAGGTAATATTAAGTTTTTTTAATGTGCTAGAAATGTACTATTAACAGCAAGTACATATCAAGCACATTATTTTTTGGGTGCTAAGTACAAATGCAATATATACATATTACAAATAGTACATTTTACCTTTGTATAATAATAATAATAATAATGTTTATTTATAGATCACTTTTCATACCGTTGGCAGCCCATAGTGTTTTACAGACAGTTGACACAGACAGTAGAATTTTCTTAATATAGAAATACTTTCCAAGTTATGCATATCCCATAACCCACCACCTGATAATATCACTCTTACATGTCCACAATCCCCTATCCCATTCCGTTTTCCAAATCCTCCTCCCTGGTATAAAATCACACACACCTGTTCCTCATCTATTCTGTACATATCCTCCTCTCTAACCATGAAATATTGCCACTCTGTTGCGTACTGAGCGGTTCTCCCTGTCACTCATCGTGTTTGCTGATCTGGTTTTGATGTCTTCTGATTCTCTGGTTTACTCTTTCGTCTTTGCCCTTTTGGTACCATTGCCGATCTGACTATTTGCCTGGTTTTGACGTCCGCCTGTTTACTGACCTTGTCTCGGCCTTGCCCTTTTGTTATGTCTGCTTTGCTCTTGCTTCTGCTGCCTGAATACAAACCGGTTAAATAGACCTCGCCTTGATTTAGCTCAGCGCTCATCACAGTCTGTCTGTCCATCAACACAGTGTTAGGAACATACTGTAATACATCGTCGCTGTCCAGTGAAAAACATGTATCTCCGTTTTAACTTTTATGCATCATTTGAACACAGCAGCTGCTGTTTACACTGTGTGGGAATCTCACAATGAATGGGCCAACAGAAATGGCCCAAAAGTGCTAGGAAAGATGTCTGGTTCCATTGACTTCCATTAAAACTCAGGAAGGAAGGTTTTTGGCCTCCCCTGTGAAGCTGCAGTTTTGGAGATAGGCTACTTGTTTTTCTTTGGACAGCGGCGATATGCTATGTGCAATAAGTATGTCTGAGTAAATCTTGGTGGTGTCTCAATATAGTACAGTTAGTTCTATATTTTAATAGCACTAATGAATATACTTAGCATCCTAATCCCATATTATAATAACAAACAGCACACAGTACATTAATCATGAGTGCAAGGAGGCATATTAAGCATACTTAAAATTGAGTATACTTTTTTTTTCTCCTGGTGCATCAAACAAAGACACAACATGCCTATATAAATATTAGACATGCTGCGTTTCATTGCAAGGCCTCTTTTTAATAAAGACCCCCAAAGCAAGGCTGCCAATGCAAGTGATCTTTCTTGGGGCCACTATATGTATTTATGTATCCATGTATTCATGGTTTTCACCAGCTGCATTGCTCTGTCCCAAATTATTATGGCCTTTTCCATTTCATGCCATTTAACTCACTGGTCTTCAGTTAAATTCAGCTTAGTCTACAACGTGGAAATCGCGCAGTAAGGATGCAGCTGCGCATGGTTTTCCGTTTGGGCTGAAAGGCTTCCCGCTCTAAAATCCCAGCGGTTAAATCAGGTGTGAAAATGAAGCTCACTCTGAGCAAACGATTAATAAACGCATGAAGATTGCGCTGGAGTGCCTGCCGCGTGGAACAGATATTCTTATGTCACACTTATGAGACAAATTACCCCATCATCAATAATATTTTACCCCCCAGAACTCTCAGCTTTGTGCACGCTTGCATTTTAATAAAAATGTTTCTGCTGGTTTTTAATTCATGATTGATGACTCACATAAATCAAGTTTCCTCCCTGTCTGCCTTCATCAGCTCTCGGTCTGCACAAATATGAATATTCATATTGTTGTATATGCAACAGCGGTTGCTTTTACATGCACAAGTGCGTTAATATGCACACAAACTAATGGAACTCAACACTGTGATGAAAACAACATGGGAGAAAACTTTTTTATTTTTTAAGTGTGGAATATAAATAATATTAGATTCATAATAAAGTTACATAATAAAACAAACTAGATTGATTTCTGTAGTTTATGGTCTATATTGGTTAACTCAGATTTTTCATTATCAGTGATGCTCATCGTTTATGTGTCTTGTAAATGTCATATGTCAGTCATATGCACGTGATGTTGTCTCACATTACAGTTCATTATCACATGCTCTGTTTAATTCACATGCTGTAGCTGATCATCTGGTCAGTACCTGAAAGCACTAATGTGAAAAAAAATAAAAAATTATAAAATATAATATTAAAACAGGGTGTGTTTAACCATTTCCTCGAGGAAGCCCAGTTTCATTTGTAGTTATTATTTGGATATCTTAGTATCTGAACAAAATAAATAAAATAAAATAAACCGGTTACAGCTGATGTTTGGATATGATATATTACACTTTGTCACGTCCACTGGTTCTCCTCTCACCTCTCCCGGATCTCCCGGACTCCATTACCCATAACCCACCACCTGATGACTTGACTGTCACATGTCCACAATCCACCAATCCTGTTCCATTCTCCAGATCCATACCCCATCCCCGGAGTACTGATGCCAGTTTAGTCTGTTTGTATAAATACTCCTCTCTCACACTGAGCCACTCTGTGCATACTGGGCCTTTCTCCCTGTTAATGATCTTGTTAGTTACTCTGGCTTTGACTCGGTTCTGATTCTCTGGTTTACTCCTCCTGTTTATTCCCTTTAGGTACCTCTGCTGATCTGACAGTTGGCCTGGTTTTGACTCATGCCCGTTTGCTGACTCTGGCTTTGCCTAGCCTTTCTGTTATGTCCGCCTTGCTCTTGTTGCTGCGGTGTCTGTCAAGTGTGTCCATCAACACACAGTAGTAAAAAATTAAACCTGTAGTTTTAGCTTTTTCTAGTGTGTTAATAAAGGTGTAGAGGTGGAGCTCCTGGTGCACGTCTACCACAGCACCACTGAGAGTGTCCTCTCCCGCTGTATGATCGTGTGGTATTCCAGGCTCACACATCATAGGAACTCACCTCCCCAACCCGGAGAGTGTGCATGGCAGCCGATTTAAGGAGAAGGCCTGGAGGTTGGACAATGAAACTGAAACACCTGTCATTTTAGTGTGGGGGGTCTCATGGCTAAATTGGACCAGCCTGGTGGCCAATCTTCATTAACTGCACATTGCACCAGTAAGAGCAGAGTGTGAAGGTTCAGTTAGCAGGTAAGAGCACAGTTCTGCTCAAAATACTGCAATGCACACAGCATTATGGGTGACATACCAGAGTTCAAAAGAGGACAAACTGTTGGTGCACGTCTTGCTGGCGCATCTGTGACCAAGACAGCAAGTCTTTGTGATGTATCAAGAGCCACGGTATCCAGGGTAATGTCAGCATACCACCAAGAAGGACCAACCTCCACCAGCATCACGTAGTGACCTGGCCACTATCCTGCAAGAAGAATGGCTTAAACTCCCTCTGACCACTGTGCAGGACTCGTATATGTCATTCCCAAGACCAACTGGCGCTGTATTGGCGGAAAAGGAGGCCCTACACCATACTAATAAATGATTGTGGTCTAAAACCAGGTGTTTCAGTTTCATTGTCCAACCCCTGTATGATCTAATATATATTTTTGTAGTTAAGTACTTTAAGAGACTGCACACCTTACTACGCCAGTTTTTCACTCACCTTCACACCTGTGAAAATGTGACGTGACAATAAAAAGTGATATATATATATATATATATATATATATATATATATATATATATATATAAATCCACGTAACTAAAAAAATTATTTTTTATATCAGAACAGAAAGACCATCTCTAAAATAGTAACTGTTTAGGGAAAGATATGGGCTCGTAATGGAAGACAGAACAAACAATAAAAATCCTTTGTGGTCCTTATGGTTCTATTGATCTGTTGATTCCCAACATTTTAGCGTTCCAAACGTTCCCTCGTTCCTGGCTTTACCCACCGGCATTAAATCCCTATCAGTCTTATACAGTACAGACTTAGTGGAACTCTGTAGTGCCCGTGTTAACAGGGCCTTATAATGCTGATATATAGGAAGCTGTAACCGTATATGTTGATTTATTATTGATTATGTATTAGCTGTGTTCCTCATGACCAGGGCAGTGGGACCGTATTTATCATATCTGGATATGTGGAGGAAACGGTCTTTAAGCACTGTGACAGGAGGCCCGCTACACACTCCACATCAGAACAATACAGAAACCATCTGTCGCACAGATTTAATCCTATTCAATTAGCATAGCATTTGCATTGATTAATCCACAGATTGATGCAGCATAATACGATTTCTCTCTGAATAATTTATCGGCTGGAGAAAAAAACCTCCAGCTGAAACATTGATGGTAAACCGCTGCGTGAGAGTCGCAGCCCACGGCATCTTATGGAAATTACGGCATTACAGCACAGAAGCAGAGAGGGGGGAGAGGGGGAGAGGGAGAGAGAGAGGTGAGAGAAGAGCGAGAGAGAGAGAGAAGAGAGAAAATGGCATGAAGAGAGAGGGGGGGAGAAGGAAGAGAAGTAGAGAGAGAGAGACAGAGAGAACGGGAGAGAGAGAGGGAGAGAGCAGAGTGAAGAGAGAGGGGGAGAGGCAGAAGTAGAAAGAAAGGAGGAGAGAGTAAGAAGGATAGAGAGAGCACGGCAAAGAATGGCATACAGAGAGAGGGGGATTGGAGATAGAAGTGTAGAGAGAGAGAAAGAGAGAGATGGGAAAAGACAAAGGACAGGAGAGAGAAAGGTGGGGGAAGACAGGGAGGACAGGAGTGACGTAGGAAGAAGGCAGGGGAGGACAAAAAGAGAGAAAGAGAGACAGACAGAGAGAGATAGGGAGAAGACAGGAAAGAACAACAGAGAGGGAAGGAGTGAGATGGAGAGAACATGGGGAGTACAGGAGAAAGAGAGAGGGCAGGATAGATACATAGATAGATAGATAGATAGATAGATAGATAGATAGATAGATAGATAGATAGATAGATAGATAGATAGATAGATAGATAGATTTGTTGAAGGTGTTTAAGGTGGTGGAAGTGCTGGAGGTGTTTAAGGTGGAGGTGTTGGAGGTGTTTAAGGTGGAGGTGTTGGAGGTGTTTAAGGTGGTGGAAGTGCTGGAGGTGTTTAAGGTGGAGGTGCTGGGGGTGTTTAAGGTGGAGGTGTTTAAGGTGGTGGAGGTGTTGGAGGTGTTTAAGGTGGTGGAGGTGTTTAAGGTGGTGGAGGTGTTGGAGGTGTTTAAGGTGGACTGTGTAATTCCATAAGGGCCATTTTACAGCTTGGTGTCTTCACTTCTATTCCACAGTAAAGAATAAAGATAAACAGGAGGGGAACCTTCTCTGAGTAGCCGTGTGTAAATGTCGGACTGCTGCTGTAGTTAATGTATTTATTAATGAATTATTTATAATAAAGAATAAGCAGATATCAGGAGGCAGGATGCTCCACCAGCACATCCTGAAATAATAATGATGCCGTGGTATATTATAGAGCTCTGACTGACCAGCACACATTCACACATTCACACGTCCAGCTGACTGGAAGGAGTCAGGGGTGCCATTACAAAGTGTATAACTGTGTTAACATGTCTTTTCAAAAATAGCGACTCTAGTGTCATTAGAGCCTTATGAGGCATATTAGAGCTTATAAAAGCATCGTTACAGATTCACAAAGAATTATAAGCACACTAACACATTACACTTACCGATTTACTGTACACCAACACACTACTCACAGTACACTAACACATTACACTTACTGAGTTACTGTACACCGACACTACTTACAGCACACTAACACATTACACTTACTGAGTTACTGTACACCGACACTACTTAAAGCACACTAACACATTACACTTACTGAGTTACTGTACACCAACACACTACTCACAGTACACTAACACATTACACTTACCGATTTACTGTACACCAACACACTACTCACAGTACACTAACACATTACACTTACCGATTTACTGTACACCAACACACTACTCACAGTACACTAACACATTACACTTACTGAGTTACTGTACACCAACACGCTACTTACAGCACACTAACGCATTACACTTACTGAGTTACTGTACACCAACACACGACTCACAGCACACTAACACATTACACTTACTGAGTTACTGTACACCAACACTACTTACAGCACACTAACACATTACACTTACTGAGTTACTGTACACCAGCACACTACTTACAGCACACTAACGCATTACACTTACTGAGTTACTGTACACCAACACACGACTCACAGCACACTAACACATTACACTTACTGAGTTACTGTACACCAACACTACTTACAGCACACTAACACATTACACTTACTGAGTTACTGTACACCAACACGCTACTTACAGCACACTAACACATTACACTTACTGAGTTACTGTACACCAACACACGACTCACAGCACACTAACACATTACACTTACTGAGTTACTGTACACCAACACTACTTACAGCACACTAACACATTACACTTACTGAGTTACTGTACACCAACACACTACTTACAGCACACTAACACATTACACTTACTGAGTTACTGTACACCAACACTACTTACAGCACACTAACACATTACACTTACTGAGTTACTGTACACCAACACTACTTACAGCACACTAACACATTACACTTACTGAGTTACTGTACACCAACACACTACTCACAGCACACTAGCACATTACACTTACTGAGTTACTGTACACCAACACGCTACTTACAGTACACTAACGCATTACACTTACTGAGTTACTGTACACCAACACGCTACTTACAGCACACTAACGCATTACACTTACTGAGTTACTGTACACCAACACGCTACTTACAGTACACTAACGCATTACACTTACTGAGTTACTGTACACCAACACGCTACTTACAGCACACTAACACATTACACTTACTGAGTTACTGTACACCAACACACGACTCACAGCACACTAACACATTACACTTACTGAGTTACTGTACACCAACACTACTTACAGCACACTAACACATTACACTTACTGAGTTACTGTACACCAACACACTACTTACAGCACACTAACGCATTACACTTACTGAGTTACTGTACACCAACACTACTTACAGCACACTAACACATTACACTTACTGAGTTACTGTACACCAACACACTACTCACAGCACACTAGCACATTACACTTACTGAGTTACTGTACACCGACACTACTTACAGCACACTAACACATTACACTTACTGAGTTACTGCACACCAACACTCTACTTACAGCGCACTAACACATTACACTTACTGAGTTACTGTACACCAACACGCTACTTACAGCACACTAACACATTACACTTACTGAGGTACTGTACACCAACACACTAATGCATTACACTTACTGAGGTACTGTACACCAACACACTACTTACAGTACACTAACACATTACACTTACTGAGTTACAGTACACCGACACGCTACTTACAGCACACTAACACATTACACTTACTGAGTTACTGTACACCGACACGCTACTTACAGTACACTAACACATTACCCTTACTGAGTTACAGTACACCGACACGCTACTTACAGCACACTAACACATTACACTTACTGAGTTACTGTACACCAACACACTACTTACAGTACACTAACGCATTACACTTACTGAGTTACTGTACACCGACACGCTACTTACAGTACACTAACACATTACACTTACTGAGTTACTGTACACCAACACGCTACTTACAGTACACTAACGCATTACACTTACTGTACACTGAGTTACTGTACCGACCCCTCACCTGATATCGTTTGATCGCCCCTCTCATTCATTAGTTCCACCTGTGTCTTGTTTCCTGTGTGTGTATACACTTCCTGTTTTAGTCCTGTCCCTGTTATGCATGGCTGTTATTGTGTTAGTGCTGTACTGCTGGGCTGCTGGATGTTCCTCTATGGTCCAGACTCTTTGTTCTGTTCCTGCTCCTGGTCCTCTGCTCTTGTTTGCTTTCCAGCTCACAGTAAGAAGCCGTTTGTGTTCTTTGTGTTTATCTTTTTGCCCTCTCTTCTGGTCTCATCATGGACACTACTGATTTGCTCTCCACTGCCTCACAGTTGCTTTCATGACTCGTCCATTCCAACTGAGTTCAACTGAGGTAGCTGAGATGTACAGACACAAAGAAAGAAACATGGCAACCTTAAAATCCTAAAAAAAACATCATTATATTGTGTATATGGTGCTGTATATCGATGTATTAAAATTTATATACATTTCACATTTTAATGAAGCCTGTATAGTAATCAGTAAGATTTGAAGTAAACCCTGTATTCAGGATCTATAGTTAATTGAATGGACCTTGGTGGAACACAATAACAGCCATGCATAACAGGGACAGGACTAAAACAGGTAGTATATACACACACAGGAAACAATACACAGGTGGAACTAATGAATGAGAGGGGCGATCAAACGATATCAGGTGAGGGGTCGGTGTACAGTAACTCAGTGTACAGTAAGTGTAGTGCGTTAGTGTACTGTAAGTAGTGTGTTGGTGTACAGTAACTCAGTACGTGTAATGTGTTAGTGTGCTGTAAGTAGTGTGTTGGTGTACAGTAACTCAGTAAGTGTAATGCGTTAGTGTGCTGTAAGTAGTGTGTTGGTGTACAGTAACTCAGTAAGTGTAGTGCGTTAGTGTGCTGTAAGTAGTGTGTTGGTGTACAGTAACTCAGTAAGTGTAATGCGTTAGTGTACTGTAAGTAGCGTGTTGGTGTACAGTAACTCAGTAAGTGTAATGCGTTAGTGTGCTGTAAGTAGTGTGTTGGTGTACAGTAACTCAGTAAGTGTAGTGCGTTAGTGTGCTGTAAGTAGCGTGTTGGTGTACAGTAACTCAGTAAGTGTAATGCGTTAGTGTACTGTAAGTAGCGTGTTGGTGTACAGTAACTCAGTAAGTGTAATGTGTTAGTGTACTGTAAGTAGCGTGTTGGTGTACAGTTAACTCAGTAAGTGTAGTGCGTTAGTGTGCTGTAAGTAGTGTGTTGGACTGTCACAGTGACTCTCATGTAAGCAGCTCATGCGTTAGAGTGCTGCTTTAGTAGTGTGGAGACGTACAGTAAATCAGTAAGTGTAATGTGTTAGTGGTGAAGTGTAAGTCTGCGAACTGTTGTGAGTACAGTCAAGCTCAGGAAGTGTACCAAAGCCCATATCTCTTTTAAGTCTAGGCCTTAAAACCTACCTGGTCAGTCAAGCCCTTTGATAATTAATTTCCACCTAACTGTGTCAGTGTGTCTTTGCTGAAGCTGAGCTGCTGCCCAAACCCTGTGGTCTGCTGCGGAGCTACTGCCCATCCTGTGCTATCTGATGCCATTGCTTCACCTGCCTCGGCTGTGCATCGGAGCTGACCTTTGCATACCATGAAGCTCTTGTCTGTGCAGTGAAGGGGAGTCCCGCTTTGTGTGCAGTCTTGGTCGAGAACACAGACGATGGACAATGGTCTGTTGTAAAAATGACTCACATCTCCTAAAACAGTCTGACATCTGCAGGACACTTGTGTGAGGACATTCAACACTGCAAAAACATGGACTTC
>JAMWET010004572.1:117500-139290 GCA_024036415.1 Prochilodus magdalenae
AATCAATCAATCAACCAATCAATCAAACAAACAAGCAGTCAATCAATCAGCCAATCAAACAAACAATCAATCAAACAAACAATCAGTCAATCAATCAGCCAATAAGCCAATCAGTCAATCAATCAATAAAATTGTATTTGATTTGTATTTGGCGCTTTTCACAGCGAATGTTTTCTCAAAGGAGCCTCACCAAAAAGAAAAATCTAAAAATTAAAAATAAGGAGTGAGGAGTCCATGGAGAGACAAGGGAATCCAAGCCCCCACGAGCAAGCCAAGGGCAAGGACAAATTCCCTAGGAGTAGAAGGAAGAACGTATGAGAGGAACCCAGGATCTAGGGAGGAACCCACCCTCCGCTTCTTTGATATTTGCTGCCACTGGAATTCAGCAGGCCTGTGAATCTGTGTGCATCTGTGACATTCTTCGGCTCGAGTATTGCTTTGATCTTATCCGTCCGCCCTGATGCCGTCTGCACACAAATTTGAATCTGTCCATTGCAAACGGGTCCTGACACCGTCAGAACATCATCTGCATGCTCGGCGAGTCCTTTGTCTACAACAAGC
Organism: Prochilodus magdalenae; assembly: GCA_024036415.1. Lineage (NCBI taxonomy): Eukaryota > Metazoa > Chordata > Actinopteri > Characiformes > Prochilodontidae > Prochilodus > Prochilodus magdalenae. The sequence goes on from JAMWET010004572.1 coordinate 118,062, forward strand.
ATGCCATTGGTATAACATAGATCTGGAGTGGTATAACACTCCATCAACAAGCTGCACCATCCATTCCCCATAGTGTTCAGAGACCAGCACAGTTCCAAATGCTGGTCTAATAATCATGCCTTGCCCAAACCGTGTAATTAAGGTTGGCTCTTTACAGAGGGACATTAGCCTCTAGCCTCTAGCCTAGTAAACACTGTTGTTTCTTCCAGCTGCTTACTGTTAGGATATGCCTAGCTTTGCAAACGCTCCTGAGCTGAGTGAGCGCCATGCAAATCCTGACCAGAGCTTTCACCACAGGGACCAAACCTACACCCCAGTCTGCAGGTTCCTGTACCAGTGCAATGACTCCCATCTGCCCTATGCGGTTGACCACCTCACTCACCTTCCCTATGACCCTGGTGGGAACTCGCCAAGGGGCCAAGAAAGCATATGGTCTTGCCCAGTGATTCTAACAATGAGATCCTGAGGATACGTCTGGATAGCTGGAGTGGAAGCGTGTCTGCCATCAGCTGTTAGCAGGTAAGCCCAACGAAGCTGCTGTCACATCTGATACGACTAACACGTTCATTTTCTTGTCACCATGCTGGAGCACAGCACCCATCTGCACCTACAGGGAGGGATTTGGGTCGCATGTACTGGTTCGCATTTACTGGAGTGACTGTAAATGCCGCACCTGTGTTGCATTTGACAGAAAGTGGACGTTTCAGTGTTGATGATTGCATGCGCAGTTTATCTCAGGGAAATCTAAAAATGACCCTGCTTCAGTTAGGTACTTCTGCTGGCCTCTTCTACAAGCTGCATCCAGACCTCCTTTTCCTTCAGTGGGTATGTGTTTGGTTTGGGAATTCTGTGGTTGTATCCCTGATCTGTGCTGTGTTCTGTTTTCCCGAATCAGCAAGAATTAATAAGGTCTTGATTGGATGGGGAATCCGGACTGCTGCTGTGGTTCTGCTGGGGCTGCTGCTACACCTAGCTGGGGCTAAGCTGCAGCTTCTGTACAGCATCTCAGTTAGGGGGGCCCAACAAAGAGGACATTATTAGGGGCCGGGGACGATACTAGAATTAAAATCATAACCTAACCTATATAACAGATAAGTGATAGCTTTACTCAAGTAATGGGGTGGAATGGATGGCATGCGTGAGTCAGACAGGAGCTTACTAATTGACTAGCATTTAGAGGGAGTCACGATGTCACATGACCTTGTTAAACCAATGAAATGCAAGTCTTTTGAATTGGACGTGAGCCAAGGGCACACAACATGGCGAGTTGGCTAGTGGAAATGTAAATAACAGGCAACCGTCCTGGTAATGCGCCGGACAGAAGACTGGGAGTTGACTAAACTGACTGTCTGACCTAAAACCGGACGTGTGGCCTCCATAATCTCAGTGCATCTCCTAATACTGCATAATTACTTGAATGATGATTGAAGGCATCTTTCAGATCCCTGCATGAGTTCTTCTGTCCATCAGTCAGAGGTTAGGAAGAGAATACCATCCATGCCCCCTCCCATCCAGGATATAATAGGGTCTACAAGGTATGCACCATTTACCTGGACTTCCAGAGGCCTTTCTGATGTTCTGGTTGTTGAAAACGTTCTATTCTGAGATCCATTCCTAATGTATATCTTAAGCCGCAAATGAAGAGTCTGTGCAGTCCCGTATAAGCATCCAGGTAAGGAGCACGAACTAAAGATGCTGGATAAGTGCACTTAGTTTAATTGCAATAGAGAACACAGTGTACTTGTTCTCCATAACCAGCAAGGTAGCACACTTTGCCTGCTCTCAGGTGTAAGTACTGCGTACATGTAGCAGTGGGAGGTTACCGCCAGTGTGTTCAGTGTGCTTCCCAAAACTTGGCCAATCTAAATCTTCTGATCTTGCCGGCACATACTCTACATATGCGCACCACCGAGAAGATCTCCACAGCTGTCTGCTTCCAGCATTCATTAATACTGACTTATGCAGACTTCCAAATAATCCACTTGGGATGCAAAGCTGCTTGTTCACTGACCTTAAATTTCTAGTTCAGCTTCTGTGACAAATGGGGATCTGAATCGACAAGTAAGTACCGCACAATTAATGTGCAGATACACAGATTATGGTGTCCTGTGGTCTCGTAAATGAGACATTGAAACAACACAAAAAAATTGACATTATTTCAGACAAAACTCAAAAAATGGGTTGGACAAAATGATTGGCACCTTTTCAGAATTGCAGGTAAGTAACTTGGTTTCAAGCATGTGATGCACTTGTGTGACAATCTCAGGTTACAAGAACATCTCCAGAGATCTTCATGTTCCTTTGTCCATGGTACGCAACATAAGCAAGAAGTTTACAACCCATGGCACTGCAGCTTATCTCCCTGGACGTGGACGGAAGAGTCCGGATGGTAGATAAGCAGCCCCAATGAAGTTCCAAAGAAATTCAAGTTGTCCTGCAGGCTCAGGGTGCATCAGTGTCAGCGCAAACTATCCGTTGACATTTGAATGAAATGCTATGGCAGGAGACCCTGGAGGACCCCACTGCTGACACAGACACATAATGAAGCTAGACTGCAGTTTGCCAAAATGTACGTGAGCCAACCAAAATCCTTCTGAAAAAACATCTTGTGGACAGATGAGACCAAGACAGAGCTTTTTGGAAAAGGACATCATTCTACGAAATAAGGTCTACAAAGAAAAGAACACAGTGCCGACAGTCAAATATAGTGGAGGTTCAAAGATGTGTGTGTGCAAGGCATCATGAAATCTGAAGATTGTAGAGCCCACTGTCAGAAAGCTGGGTTTTACGTCCTAGGTCATGGTTCTTCCAGCAGGACAATGACCCCAAACATACTTCAAAAAGCACACAGAAGTGGATGGAAACAAAGCACTGGAGTGTTCCGAAGTGGCCACCAACGAGTCTGGATCTAAATGGAGCTTGCTGACGTTTTAGGAAGTGATTGACTGAGGGTGCCAATAATTTTGTCCGGCCCATTTTTTGAGTTTTGCATGGAATTAGGTCACTTTTGGGTTTTTTTCACATGTGAGGTGAGCAGATTACACTACGTTACACTATGTGTTTTTCGTAATTCCTTTAGGCCTTAAAAGGCATTTGGTCTCCGAAAACTTTACTGCTGTGGTCAGGACAACGATGTTTTGAAATGTTCTCTATTGTCTAGAACATCTACATTTACCTGACACTCTTATCCAGAGCGACTTATAAGGGTATTTATATTACAGGTAGGCCAATGTAGTGTTAGGAGTCTTGCCCAAGGACTCGGTTATTGGCGTAGCACAGCATAGTCACCCAGACCAGGATTCAAAACCACATGTGGTGGTGGCTCCCTGGTGGGTAGTGGTATTATCCGCTAAGCTGCACCAACCACCCATCTACACTACATTCAGTGTGAGTAGGCTTTAAATAGCTACTCATAGAACTGTCCAGAACTTTCTAGAACACTGGAGAACTGTTGAGGACGCTCTAGAACTCTCTGGGAGTGTCCAGTAGTCTACACAGCAGTGTAAATACAGGTGTGTTAAACCACCAATGTCAGTTGGTGGATAGTGGATGCAGAGCTACAGGTAATTTAGAGGGCCTCAAGAGGCTGCAGCATCCGGCAGACGCATACTGCTCCGTCTGTGGACCATCAAGACCAGAGTGAAGAAGTACTCAGTGAAAGCATCTGGTAAGATGCCTACAAAGCATACTTCGGCATGCCTCCAAAACCGTGGGCAACTCGTTTAACCTACGACCTCTGCAGGAAAACTCTTGATGGATACGCATCTCACGCGTATGAACCTGAGTGACATCCCATTCCTAATCCATTAGGTGTAATATGTCATCGGCCCACCCTTTACAGCTATAACAGCTTCAACTCTCCTGGGAAGGCTTTCCACTAGATTTAGGAATGTGCTTATGGGAATTTTAGGCCATTCTTCCAGAAGCACATTTGTGTGGTCAGACACTGAGGTTGGACGAGAAGGCCTGGCTCTCAGTCTCCACTCTCATTCATCCCAAAGGTGTTCTATCGGGTGGAGGTCAGGACTCTGTGCAGGCCAGTCCAGTTCCTCCACACCAGACTCGCTCATCCATGTCTCTATGTACCTTGCCTTGTGCACTGGTGTGCAGTCATGTTGGAACAGGAAGATGTCGTCCCTAAACTGTCCCCACGAAGGTGGGAGCACGATTATCCAGGATCTCTTGGTCTGCTGAAGCATTAAGAGTTCCTCTCACTGGAATTAAGGGGCGGAGCCCAACTCCTGTACAACAACCCCACACCATAATCCCCCCTCCACCAAACTTTACACTCGCCACAGTGCAGTCAGCCAGTACTGTTCTCCTGGCAACCGCCAAACCCAGACTCGTCCTTCGGATCAACAAAGAGAGAAGCTTGATTGCTCACTCCAGGGAACACGCCTCAACTGCTCTAGAGTCCAGTGGCGGTCCACTGCGCTTGGTTATACATACCTGTGGCTGTAGAAGTGATTGGAACACCTGAATTCAGTTATTTGGATGGGTGAGTAAACCATATTTCACATTAGGTTGAAGCTTCTTCATTCCAGAAAAGCCTAACAATCATACAAGTTTAAGAAATAGCCCCTTACGCCTCCTCCAGTCACAGCTCAGCTTTTTGTTCAACCTCTTTACAGACCGAGTACACCACTCATCCCTCTCTGGGGTGCTCGACCTTCCTCATTCCAACACACACTCACACATGAAAGCACCCACCAACATGCCTAACGTAATTACCATTTAGCTAATATGTACAGGAGTATCCAGACAGCCCATCTAATGAGCCAGCTCAGCTCATTTAAGGTCACTCATTACTGACACAGTTGGCATCATTACCATAGAAAAGCTCTAAAGCAGCTCCACGTGAGCCCAAGGTCACCATGCCCGATGCCAAGCATGGCTATAGGTGTACAAAGCCCCCCCACATGAAGCTTCATCCAATACCTTGAGCTGACGATGATGAATGATGTGTTTATATCTGATCATCTAACATTAATACCATAAAAGTAGCCCTCATGAATACTGAATGCAATCAAATCCTCATAGCAATGTTCCAACATGTATTGTGCAGGATGTGTTTATGCAGTGTATTTATATTTGGTTGTTGTTTAGTTTAAAGGTTGCCATGTTATTCTAGCTGGTTGCAAAGGTGTTGGTTTTGGAGGTGTTCCAGGTAGTTGCTAGTTTGTTGCGGAGCAGTTGCTAATATATTACAGTTGGCTGCTGTGGTACCTCATGCAGGTATGATGTTTCAAGGGGTTGCTAGGGTGTTGCTAAGCCAATTTTATATCCAGAAATCAGTGTGTCAAACATCAAGCATCATATCCATGAACATTTCAGGTATTCGTTCTCTGAGGGAGCTTCCAGAGGTAGGCTATACAAGTTCTATCACCACCACAGCAAACACCAAACCATTCTGAACGACTCTGTTTACATCTAGAGTCACCAGAGGCATTGAGAAGGCAGTGCCGGAACTTTATGGGCTCATAGGGGGACGTCAACAGCTTCAGAGGACAAGGCAAGAAGACCACGAGAGCCGTGAGTGGCATGGGGGCGGCACTTGTGCCGCATAAGTCATCTCCTGGGCCCCGTCTCCTCTTCCGCAGCAAGACTGTTGTGCTACGCCTTTTGTTCGATCCTAGTGGATGAGCTGTGGAACTAGGGCGGTGTCCCAAGAGGAGGAGCAGCTTCCTCTCTCGTTCTCTCTGTTCTCGATGCACCTTTTAAAAGGAGCTGAGAGAAAAGAGAGAGAGGTGGATGAGGAAGGACTTGTGAGAAGGTTACTTTTGGGTTTGATTCAGGGGTTTGTGTGGTTTATTTGTTATTAGGTTCTCCAGAATGAAGCATTTCATACCAAAGCAGTCTGTAGGTACAGACTGTAGTCTATCTGCTTCTCTGTATACTGTATTACCCTGTTCTTCAATGGTCAGGACCCCCACAGGACCACCACAGAGCAGGTATTATGTGGGTGGTGGATCATTCTCAGTAATGCAGTGACACTGACAGGGTGGTGGTGTGTTAGAGTGTGTTGTGCTGGTGTCACTGTCCACTCTATTAGACACTCCTACCTTGCTGGTACACCTTGTAGATGTATAGCCATAGACGATCTGACTGTCGGCTGCTGCACACTTTGGGTTGGTCATCCTCCAGTCCTTCATTAGTGGTCACAGGACGCTGCCCACAGGACACACCAGGTCAACATCACCAAAGACTGCAGTGGTGTTGTGGCAGACTGTCATGGGGTGACTCAGAAGGGCAGCAGGTCATTAGGTTTTAGGTTGAGGTTGAGATTAAGGTTAAGGATAGCATTAGGATTAGGGTTAGGGTTAGGATTTGGATGAGGTTAGTCTTAGGGTTAGTCTCATGTTAGCTTGGTCTCATGCACTAACCAAGCACATCAGCATTTTGTACATAAGGTCATGTGTTCACAAATTCCCAAACTGCCATGTGAACGTCTCCAAGGTGATCAGTATCGGTTCCTTTAGGAACTTCGTGGGTGTAGGTGAAGGATACTGCTGTGACAGGGACTTTCCGGACCCAAGCACAGGTAACACGTGTGGGGTCTTACGGGTCAAATATCCATGTTTTTAACGGATTATTATTTTACAGATCCGTTATAGAATTCAACAGAAACCGGAGATACAGATTACATGCATCGTGATAATCTGCAGTGACAAGACGCCAGATAGCCTTGTATCATTCCCAGCACAGGTCAGCACAGAGCTCAAATTCCGTTAACTGGAACTTCAGCTCCCCAGTTCTGTGTGGAGTGGCTAGCACTGTGGCTACCATTTTTGCAGCCTATTTTATTTTCCCCAAAACTACAGGAGTGGAGCCCACCCAAAACAGCAACCCCACCACTACTAAATGAAGATGTGAGATGCAGATGCAGGTTGCACAGCAGGTTTGGTGGTTCACTTGAATAAGTGACCCATGTAAGCACCTCTTCTACCTCAGACCGAGGACTTTTGGCATGAACCCCCGCATCCTCAGAACACTGTGCACATCCACTGTGGAGAGCACCTTAACAGGCTCCATCACCTGATATGGGAACTGCACTGCCATCAAGCAGAAAGCTCAGCAGAGGGTGGTGTGGACAGTTCAGTCTTGGGTTTATACACCAGCCCCTGCCTGAGGAAGACCAGGAGGATTATAAGAGACTCCACCCACCCAAGCCACTGTATGTTCTCGCAGCTGCCGAGTGGGAGGAGGCCAGGAAGCATGAGGTCCAGAACCAGTCGGTTTCTAGATGGCTCCTTCCCCCAGGTATCAGGCTGCTGAATGGCCAGTTGTGCTGGTACGTTGGTCAATGGAACCGTCACTACACATCTCCATAGACAATCCACACTCTCACCATCACTCTGCAGTTTACATGTAGCATATAGACTGACATCTCATTCACCCTTTACTGTATATCTGGAATAATGTATGGCAATATTCTATCACCTGGTCATATACCCTGCACCTCTTAACTACCTCACACTCCCCTAACTGCATATACAGGAATGTGTACATCTGTATCTATGTTACGTGGGACGTGGGAACAGGTTGCAACTGCAAGTCTTTTAATAAACCAAAAATAAAACAAAACCAAAGAGACTAAACAACGGAACAGGGCTACACAACAACAGACATGGAGAAACTTACATGGATACTTAATCAAACCACAACGAGCCAAAGGACCAGCCAGGAGACAAAACACCCTACAAGAACAAAGGGCACAACATGGGGTATAACACAACTAGGCCTGACGAGAGACACCTGGGAAGGGGCGGAGCTAGAAATGAGAGACCGGACTGGAGGGCGGAGACAGGAGGAGCACAGGACAAAAATAAACAGAAACACATGGACATGAAAGGACACGGTAGGGTGGGACAATCTATCATGGCTTCTATTCATAACTTGTGTATTCATTGTATTCAGAGATGTGATTTGAAGTCCATAAGGAAAATCTGAATTACCCAATGATCAATGCTTTCGGTAAAATGATCATTAGTAGTTCTATCTCAAAATGAAAGAATGAACAGCATTCGGAAATGACACGCATAAACAAACGAGGGGAGAGAAGGGTAGACAGTGGGGAAGTGAGAGACAAGAAGGGAAATATGTCCAGACTGGTGCAGAGGACCAAGACGAGGCCTGTTCAATAGAGCTCTTCCCCCAATCTCTCTATTCGCTCTGTATGTACCTGCTGCAGGTGTCAGAGCGTTAGCAGTGCCATAGCCGTGTCTCCCAGCTGAGTCTCGCCATGAGCCAAAGCAATCAGACAGACATGATAATACTTCTAAAATATCACAGCTGGACTTCAGCCACCAGCCGAGATATCCAAAGGCTACTGACTATCAGAAGCACTCCTGCATTTGATGAGCTGCAGCCTCACATCATTACGTGGGTAGAATATTCCTCGTCTAACGCGCTTTTAAGTTATGCAGAACTGCTGTTGCACAAAGTCAACAGTGCTACAAACCCAGGCCACGTCAACTCTCGAGTCAGGGACAAATGAAGGACTTTAAAATGTCGCTAGGAATTCTACATTAAAAAAATGAATGGAGAAACGAATTCTAAAACTCTCAAATAGTATATGACGTACTTTGTCAAGATTCAAGATTCAGATGGCGCGGTAGGGGTGAAGGTAGAGTGACACCAGGCTTTCTGGACATGTGACAACAAACTCCTTATCTTGGTGCTGACTATGGTGCCTCCACACACGGATTCGTTGGTCGTCTCCACCAAGACAAAAGCAGGACTTGTCACTAAAGATGACCCACTGCCATTCGGAGTAACTCCATGACAGTCCAGCACGACAACTTTATGAATTTTGGTCCTGTTGATGTTAGGGTTAGCTTTCAGAAATAAGGGGGTCAAGAGATTGTGATCATTCATGTGTGTGTGACAGACATTTATATTGGACATTTACGGTAAAACGGAACAAATGTACGGACATTTACAGAAATACGGAACAAATTTACGGAAATACCGAACAAATGTACGGACATTTATGGAAATACGGAACAAATTTACAGACATTTATGGAAATACGGAACAAATTTATGGACATTTACAGAAATACGGAACAAATTTACGGAAATACCGAACAAATTTACAGAAATACGGAACAAATTTACGGACATTTGCGGAAATACGGAACAAATTTATGGAAATACAGAACAAATCTACGGACATTTGCGGAAATACGGAAAAAATTTACAGACATTATGGAAATACGGAACAAATTTATGGAAATACAGAACAAATTTACGGACATTTGCGGAAATACGGAACAAATTTATGGAAATACGGAACAAATTTACGGACATTTACGGAAATACGGAATAAATTTATGGAAATACGGAACAAATTTACGGACATTTACGGAAATACGGAACAAATTTATGGAAATACGGAACAAATTTACGGACATTTGCGGAAATACGGAACAAATTTACGGACATTTACAGAAATACGGAACAAATTTACGGAAATACCGAACAAATGTACGGACATTTATGGAAATACGGAACAAATTTACAGACATTTATGGAAATACGGAACAAATTTATGGACATTTACAGAAATACGGAACAAATTTACGGAAATACCGAACAAATTTACAGAAATACGGAACAAATTTACGGACATTTGCGGAAATACGGAACAAATTTATGGAAATACAGAACAAATCTACGGACATTTGCGGAAATACGGAACAAATTTACAGACATTATGGAAATACGGAACAAATTTACGGAAATACAGAACAAATTTACGGACATTTGCGGAAATACGGAACAAATTTACGGACATTTACGGAAATACGGAATAAATTTATGGAAATACGGAACAAATTTACGGACATTTACGGAAATACGGAACAAATTTATGGAAATACGGAACAAATTTACGGACATTTGCGGAAATACGGAACAAATTTACGGACATTTACGGAAATACGGAACAAATTTACGGAAATACCGACAAATTTACAGAAATACGGAACAAATTTACGGACATTTGCGGAAATACGGAACAAATTTATGGAAATACAGAACAAATCTAAATACGGAACAAATTTACGGACATTTACGGAAATATAGAACAAATCATTTAGTTGCCATATAAAGGACAATTCCGTATTTTACGGGACGAGTGGCAACCCTAGTTGACGTGGTGTTAAGGACAGTTGTTGTAACACGTATGCATGTAGTCCTGTGTTGTCCAGCGGTCTGCTAATGTGCCGTGGCTGTTGGGTCAGTCAGGTACACCGATAAGGCCCGCCCTTGCTTACGTCACATGGGCGGCTGAGTGTGAAACTTGAACTATGTGCATGTGTTGCAATGTCAAACCTACCCACCAAGTTTTGATGGTAGACTCCTTCTGGGTGCAGCTGTTTGTGCAGCCCTGTTTTTGACGATGACTGTATATGCACCATACAGTCTGTACCAGAGAATGCAGAATGTATAACCGAGCTGTTCAGTCTTCTCTTACGAGCGGAAGTGAGCGTGCCTACCACAGTTCATAGGTTCAGCTAAATAGCCTTATCTGTGCAACACTGCACGGGGAGCGTTTGATGAGTTTGAGGAAGACTCCGTGACCCGAGGTGTTTGATAAGACCTCACAGGCTGCTGTACTGTCACAGAGGTGGACTGACAGCACTATGGCCTTAGGAAGCGTCTGCCAGCATGATTACCAAGAAAACTCCCTCCCTCCATCGCTCGCTCTCTGTTTACTCTCCCTCTTTCCTCTCTCTCTCTCTCTCTCTCTCTCTCTCTCTCAGCTGTTGGGCTCTTTAAATAGTCCCAGCAGGCCTCTATTCTCAGCAGCAACTTGAGCTCCTGCCAACAACAGAGTTGTCACTTGTTCTTTTGTCTTTGACCTGTTAGCCGTGAGCCGTATATAGTTTCCCAGGTGAAAGGTTAAGGGCAGCTTTGGCACAAAACCACATCTTCTGGATGTTCATACACAGAAAGAATTGCTCTTCTTGAATGACTTGCCACTTTGGAGGTGAACTCAAACTACACGAGCATCTGAGCGTCTGGAGAGCACCATGGGGTATTCAGGGCTAAATGCTGGGGATGGTGGAGCTGTTAGGGTGGGATCTGACAGAGTGCGAAATTACGGAACCAATCCAACACCTTGTAAACGCAAAGCTCGCAGTGGGAGATGGGCGCTACTCCACTTCTCAACATTGTACATCGACACCGTCAACCAGCTGGCTGTTAGCAAGTCAATGTAGTGCGAAGTAGCATGGCTAAAAAAATCCAGGAACCCTCCAATTAAGCATGTACCAGTGAATCAAGTTGCTCTAGCAAGCTTGTTGTCTATGTCTTATCAATTATAAATAAATAGATTCAAAACCCAATAAGTTAACTCTACTTGGCTAGAGCCAAAGAACAGAATGTTCTTAGCACAAACCGTAACGACATCTGTAGGCATGTCAGTTGTTGAGGAAAGAGAAAACATCGAAACCCAATAAGTTAGTTCTTAGCTAGAACCAAAGAACAGAATGTTCTTCAGCACAAACCGTAACGACATCTATAGGCGTGTCAGTTGTTGAGGAAAGAGTAAGCATCGATGGTGACACCCAGTGGTTCGCTGAAGAACTTCTCCTACATCCTTTCATCACCGGCAGTTGATCGATGTTTGCTATCTGGATATTAACAAAGATCTGAAACAACGGCACGAGCACGAGCAGGTAACGTATACGATCCGCCATCTTGGTACTACTGTGGACTGCTGCTGTGCAGTGTTGACATCGATGTTGATGTTGCTGCCTTTATTGAAGTTTCTCGGTTCCAATAAAAACTAGTGCAATTGCAGTCTGGTGTCTTGAATATCACCAAGGTTCTAAGAAGACTGAACAGAATCAGTTTTAGAACCAGGGATCTGGTTAGATGGGCTACTTGTGTCTCCAGGTCGATCTGGGCGTGTGAGACCAGGCCCTGGTACCAGATGTATTAAGACACTCACAGCACAACTACATGTGTCACAGATGCAGAGACACAGAGCATGCAGTATCATCATCGACTGGACTTCTTGCCCACTGTGTATGAGCATATTGCTATTTAGGGGATTCTGTATTCCGGTTATTGCTTGGGATGGCCCTTTGTGTGGAAGGACAGACCTGCTGCTAATGTGATGTTGCTTTGACACCACGTGATACCACTTAGCTTGGCCTGACTGTGCCACGGATTCATTGGCCATCTCCACCAAGACAAAAGTGGGAGTTGTCACTGAAGATAACCTGCTGCCATTCCGAGTCACTCCATGACGGTCTGGCACGACACCACTGCAGTCTTTGGCGACATTCATGTGGTGTTAAGGACAGTCTTCGTTCAGGTAGTCCTGCTGGTGGTGGTGCTAACTAATGTAGGGCATCATGATTTGCTGAATGTCCGCAGTTGTGGCTGTTGGGTCAGTCAGGTGCAGCGAGTGTGAAACTTGCATCATTGGCATGTCTCATGATGTCAAACCTACCCACCAAGTTTCATTCCTGTTGATTGATTCCTTTTGGGAGTAACTATTTGTGCAGCCCTTCTTTTTGAAAGTGAGTCTATATTCACCATACAGTATTTAGCAGGGAATGCAGACTGTATAGCCAAGCTGTTTAGTCTTCTCTTAGATATGAGTGGAAAATTTGTTTTGCTGCTGTAATAGACTCTAGTCATCATAGTGATGTCACATGAGACTAATTTTATTCTAATTGGAGACTAATGGTAGCAAGACAGTATACTGCTGACAATAAACAGGAGAGTGTGGGAAACTATATCAGAGTTCAGACGACGAGACAATTTTGACTGCTCGAATGTGACACAAGAGGATGCGTAGCCTGGTAGCTAGCATTAGCATGTGTGTTTGTAGTGGTAATGCCAATTCCTACCAAACAATCAGCAATAGCTTTCGTCACACTTTGGAATTAACTCAGACCACTTGGAACCTAAATGGAGGTGGTGCCAAAAATAGAACCAGGTTTGCTTTATGGAAACCAAAAACGTGAGGCGAACCAAGCTGATTCCAGTAAAGCTGGTACCATGTGGGGAAAATGCAGAGTAAGATTAATAAATTTATGGCATTTAGCTGACGCTTTTACCCAGAGCGACTTACAAGGTTGATCATATTACAGGTAGGCCAGTGTGGTGTTAGGAGTCTTGCCCAAGGACTCTTATTGGTATAGCACAGCATAGTTACCCAGACTGGGATTTGAACCCCAGTCTCCCACATGTGGTGTTGGCTCCGTGGCAGGTAGTGGTCTTATCCGCTGAGCTACACCAACCAGCATACATGTGTTATTTTCCGTGTTGGGTTGTAGGGTATCTAGGTGGGTTGTGTAGCTACTATACACGTGAGCCATGTGACTATTGATAGGCAACTACTTCCGTTTCCATTTATAAGTAATGGTGATAAATGGTTGGACGGGCCAATGTAAACTTTTGCCTAGGGCCTTAATAGCCACTAAGTGACCTGCTGATGTGTTCATTAAAAGAGCATTTGCTAAAAATGCTACAATAATTTTTTCCTTCTCGGACAAAAAATGCCTCACGTGTTAAGGGTGGTTGAAATGATGGCACTGCATGAGGATGATGGGGCTATGAATATCTGTGTGTTGGTGATTTGGGGGATGTGTGGAAAATGGCTCCAAAGCAGATGTTAATGATTGGCTAAAAGGAGGGACTGCATGTGGGCATGGCCAAAGACCATAGTGTGAAGGAAGTAGCTGAATCTGCAGGTGTATGGAAGCGTACGGTCATACGGGTCTACCAGCAGTGGCTTCCAAATGAATTTCCATATCAGATCATCAAGCTAACCCTGCACCATCGCAGCACACTGCCGGCCATATAGTTAAGATTGGTGGACTGTTGTCAGGCCAACAGTGACCCTTAGCTATTAGCTGACGGATGATTTATGATCAAATGTTACTAACTGTTCAGAGTTAGTTAACAGCTGAGAACTGACAGCAGCCTAACTATCTCGACCCAGGATGCTTCGGCCATGAATGCGGGAACGGCAGACGCCTTTTCGGGGTTTTGTGAATACTATCTATGGGCCTGCCTCCGAGTCCTCCAGATTAAACGATAACAAATTCAGTTTTTAGGGCGCTTGGACTGAAAGAGGTAGCAGGAGTGGAAGCGAGGACAGTGATGAATGAGAGCTGGAGGAAGCCGGGCTGTTTTCACCTGCGTCCATGCTGTGCAGAAAATGCCATCTCTGCTCTTAGTATGTGGGAATAGAGCACTTAGGCATTCATCCCTGAACCAGAACACTTTAATCGGCTGCAGCTCCAGGGAACGAAAAGGCACTGCCGAGAAACACACACGCAAATATACAACCCATAATGATGCTGAATTAATCACGCTGTAATACGGCAGTAAGCATTTCCACTGTAATGCACTGATGGACACTGCAGGGAGGGAGGGAGAGGGAGAGAGCGAGAGAGCGAGTATTTTTAGAGAGAGTGGCGATGATTCCAGAGAGAGAGCAAGTCAGTTTTCTGGACAGACGCCAGATAGACGAACGGGGGAGATTCGAGACTCCACGAGGATGCGATCCAGATATGATCACAGAAAACCGACTAATGGTTTGCGATGAATTAGACCACTGTGACCTTACAGAAGAGACAGCTTCAAGTTCTTTCAGAGAGACAAGTTTGTCACTTTACTGGCACCTTTACCTTCTGTTACTGTAGGTAAGATTCCAGCCCACAAACTTCAATCCATATATGATTCACAGAAACCGAATACTGGATTGCTCTGAATTAGACCACTGTTGCTGAACCCGCACACTCGGGGCTTCCCCATTTCACGCTTTGGTTACATGTTCACCAAATGCACACTACACGTGGGCAGCACGACTAACACATCACACCCTTACTCAATGTTACTGTACACCAACACACACTACTTACAGCAACACTAAACATGCCATTACTACTTACTTAGAGTTACTGTACACCGCAACAAACTACTTTTACAGTACACATAACGCATTACACTTACTGAGTTAACTGTACACACAACACACTACTTACAGCACACTAACACATACACTTACGAAGTTTGGTATTTTACTCGTGTACACCAACAAACTACTTACAGTACACTAACGCATTACACTTACTGAGTATCTGTACACCAGCAACGACTACTTACAGTCACCATAACACACAGTTACACTTACTGAGTTACTGTTACACCAACAAACTACTTACAGCACCCTAAAACGCCATTACACTTACTTGAGTTATTTACACGTACGACCAGCACACTACTTACAGCCACACTAATCACATTTACACTTACTGAGTTACTGTACAACCAACAAACTACTTACAGTAACACTAAACGCAATTACACTGCATACGGGCAGTTACTAAGTTACACCAGCACACTACTTACAGCACACTAACACATTACACTTACTGAGTTACTGTACACCGACACGCTACTTACAGTACACTAACACATTACACTTACTGAGTTACAGGATACACCTTGTCAGGCCGCCAGTCCATCACAGGGCACACAGAGACAGATGTACATGTTCACACACACATTCCCAATTTAGCATCTCCACTTCACCTGACTTCATGTCTATAGACTGTGGGAGCAAATCGGAGCACCCAGAGGAAACCTATCCAGGACCAGTAAAACATTCAAACTCGACTCCAAAAGACTCCCTGGGGACGCAGGCAAGTCCGCAGGACTGGGTAATCGAACCTCAGGCCGACTTGCAGTGTCGCCGTGAACATAAATCAGCGCCACACAGCACTCCCCATTCACCCTCGTGTTTAATCTAGACAAACCAATGGAGATATCCTTTTAGGCCTGCTAGCTTAGACATTGAGGGCTATCATCATTAAAGGGCCTCTTGGTTTAGATCACAAGTCGACGTTCTTTGAAAGAAATGACAAAGCCTCCACTCTAATAGGTGTTCCCACAGTACAGGCGATCCAGAGCTAACCCAACTTGCTTATGATGGTTCTGGAAAATTCATCCTGCACCTGCTAGCGAAGGCTCCGTTCATCCAGCGTTTCAACGTTCACGAAGTCTGGCGTCATCTCTCCAGTGTTCCCTGCATCGTTTCCTGATGTCTTACACCGTGAATGCTGCGTCCTACTGCAGTTCTCATTCTGAGCATAGTGCGGAAGTGCTCGGCCTCCTCATGAAAACTTAAAGTGTTTGGCATATATCATGCATTACAAAGGACTTAGAGGCCAGTGGCCTTAACACATCTGAGTCCTCACTGCTAAGAGTTGCGCAGTGAGAGAGTTTGGCCCCGAAGATCTCTGCGCTACTGCGAGATCAAAGCTGAAGCTAATTAGGTTGAGGCATGATAATGTAGTCAATTGGAGTCTTCAGTTAGACTCGGAGCTTTTAAATATGCTCGCTCACGCACTCAGGCGCGCGCATAGATACTCTCATACGCACACAAACATCCCGCACTAATTAATGATAATGAGATCAGAGAGCATCGCAGAAAGTCCCTCGTTATTGCATGGCCATATTTGTCCGTAGATTTCTTCACTAACCGAAATATAAACGCTGTGGTGTCACGTCTCTTAATCCTCACACTGTAATTTCTATTCACTCCTATGTAAAATGAGGTTGTGTACTGCTGAAGTAATGGAGACACAAGGTGCCACACCTAACAGTGGACGTAGTGTGGAGGGGGTAGCAGGGGGAGTCGTTTCACTGGCACCTTTACTTATTGGTCAATTAGCCCAAGCAATATCATGAAATGGTCTAAGAAAATACACGCATCATCAGAAGAAGAGGTTTCACGCTCAGCCGTGCATTTGACCTAGGCAAGGACGGGCCTTATCACTGTACCTGACTGACCCAACAGCCATCACTGGTTGCTACTAGACTGTTATGACGACTACCCTTAACACCATGTCAATGTCACCAAAGACCATAACGGTGTAGTGCCAGATCGTCATGGAGTGACTCAGATTGGCAGCGGGTCATCTTTAGTGTCGAGTCCTGCTTTTACCTTGGTGGAGATGATCAATGAATCCGTGGCACTGTGGTCAGCACCAAGATGTCCAGAAGGCCTGGTGTCACTCCACCTCCATCCCTTCCTCGCACCATCTGCAGGAACTGTGTGAGGATATTAAAGCTGCATGGGATGGATTATCACACGACACCATTAGGAACCTCTACAGCTCCATACCGAGACGTCTGGCAAGACTATCAAACAAGAAGAAACTAAACACTACGATGACCCAAACACAAGCTACCAACAACCAAAACATAGAACAAAAACAACTGGACTGTGGGAGGACACAAAAACCGAGCATTGGAGACACAGTAACGGACAGAAGAGACAAAACAGTAAGCCAGTGGAACAAAACGCCAAGCACAGGAACATGGGGAAAACATGGTCAGTAGAGGCTCTGTAGTAGTAGGATGCTCAGCAGCTTTTGTGATGAGTTCCTTTCGGTGTTCACATCCAGGAGGAACTCACATAGGGTTGGAAACGAACACACCACGATACGGGATGGTGAAGCAGGTGCCAACAGCGACACTCTTCTCTTCTCAGGGGCTGTGAGGAGGTTTGGCAACACAAGGACCCGCCGCATCCTAGACCAGAACATTCTACAACATGTACTTAGTGGAAGAGGCGTTGTATTCAACTGGCTCCATCACCAACTAGGTATGGAAACTCGCCACTGCTAGTCGAGCTGCGAGAAAGCTTTTGCAGGAGGGTGGTGGGGATCCAGACCCCCTCTCGGGCAGCCCACTCTCTATGACTATCGTCCGATCACCGGGGACCCCTTCAGCTTCAAACCTCCTCTGGATATGTCATAACATCTCCGCCCGTCGACATATCTGGGGGAAAAATCCAAGGATTGGGTTCACTAAAAGGACTCCATAACACCCAAGCCAATGTGCTGTTCTCACAGCCTGCCGAGTGGGAAGGAGGTTCTTACCAAAGCGATAACGTCTAGAACAGCGGCAGCTCCCAGAGATAGCTGCTCCCCAGAGTCATCGGCTATGTCCCTGAACCGTTCCGTAGTGCTGATCCGGTCGCACGGTATATGGACCCGGTTCGCGCACATCTGACCTACTATCATCCAAACGATGATCTCCAATGCGACAATCACACTCTGTACTTGCATTACACGTATATCTATACTTGCACATAAGACAAAAAACAAAAAGGGCTAACTGATGTAGAGACACCTAAGACGGGGGGAGCCCGAGAAACAGGGTGAGGGCGTCTGAGAAGGAGGGGGGCCGGTGAGACGCATTTCAGTTGTAACGGGATGACTCTTCCGGGGGGTTGAACCCAGACCTTCCACGTGCGAAAAACCCAACGTAAACACGGGGTGATGCCACGGGATAGTTTGAAAGGAACCCCAAGTGCAGAGCAGAAAGGAGCAGGGGCGAAAAAACCCACCTCATGAAATATATAACTGAAAAAAGAAACTTTGGCCTGTGGGATCTCCGGCGAACCACATCACGAACTAGCCGTGTAGCTCTGTCGGGTAAATGCTGCGGGGCACACGTTCACCGCTACGCCACCGCCAGAGGAGGTGGACAAACAAAAACAAGTGTTTTGGTAACTAAAAAAGGACAAGTAAGGGAAACACAAAATGTGCGACCCGGAACCCATATGAGACACAACAGAGAACACTATGGGGTAGCTGGAACGCGAGCAGTGGCAACAAAACAAATGTAAATCAGAACGGTCTCCCGCCAACATAAAAGACTAAGGGATCAGGGCAAAATAACATGGAAACGGTACCTTACTTTCACACAGCATCGTTTATTTTCTTTTCGCTTCACCACTTTCCTCTCTTTCACTTTTCTCTTTTGTCTTTTCGTTTACACTTTTCAGTTTCCTCTTTCTCTGTTCATGTTTTCACTTTTCAGGTTGTTCTCTTTCCATGAAAAGAGCCATGATTTCAACGGTACGAGTCTAAAACAAAGAGCTGAAGCAACACGCTTGGTTCTGGGTAACGCAGCTCTTAAGATATAGAGGGCACAAAGGTGTGTATTAATTCTGTCGTGATTGGGGCCTGGCTCCCGCGTTGGCCCCATAGGGGACCTGGTTGAAGTTAGGACAAGTCTTTCCAGAACCTGCCTTACAGACAGGAGAGAGCAAAAGACACAAAAACAAAACATCAGGCACATGGACACACCCCCCCGGAGTGACAAGACAGCACATAGAAATGACCAAAGTACAGAAAAACAGGAAAGCCAGACTAGCAAACAGTACAAACATGAACAAGACCTGGCGAGGTGTCAATGGCGCGCGACGACCATACTGAGGAGGCAGACTTCGCGTGTCAGGCTCTATAAAAATATTGATCATGATCAGGTTCTCAAGGTGAATGGTAATCCATATCAGTGATGGTTGCTGGTCACCAATGTATTGCCTTTCCCAACAGCACTTAGTCTGTGACTAAAACCTCAAAGTCTTAAAGACTTAGGAGTCTTTTCGAAGTTTCTGTGGCACGGATGTCATCTTCTCTAATAACACCTTTCACCCATTGTGCATTCCAGGGGTTTCCCGGCCAGTCAGACACGCATGCCTGGTGACAAAACAAACTAGTGTGTCAATTGAACTGTGAAGTTCGAATCTTATCCGCGAAGACGTTCACATTCAGCGTCACGGAGAGCGCGACGCTCAATAGGTTGCTCATGATAGGTGATTCTACTGCCCCTACAATGGGGGACGGTGCACCAAAACACAATCACCACCTCCACTGTTCTTCTGGAACACACCGTGACAAACCACATGGGACAATTGCATGGATTCAGGAGCAAATTCGACTATTGCGTCACTATGGAGAAAACAGAATGTGTAACCAGTACGCTAATGCTTCTAATTACCGTCCAGATTCTGACTACGCTAAGTGTAATAAGACACACACTGGCCCCCCCCAAAAGCCTAATAATAATTAGAGAGGTTAAGCACGACACATAATGTCAACTAAGCACATTAACCCAGACTATCGACTACTCAACTGGGGACACAAACGGAAAGGAAAAAAAGACGGAAATCGAAAAAAAAAAAAGAAAAAGAAAGAGTAAGAAAGGAAAAAAACAAAAAAAAAAAAAAAAAGGAAAGAAAGAGTAAAAAAAGAAAAACATAAGGGGCGGAACAGCTCATCAGCTGGCAGATATCAACTTAGGAAAATCGAGCAGAATGCAGAGCGAGACAGTTTATCAATGAATTATAAATAAGGGAAAAAACAGAACGGTAATTTTGTAGTGAACTGGTTAGACTCTGGTATAAACTGCCCAGCTTCTGGTTGTCTTGGTTAGGGTCCTAGGGCAGGAAAGCATCGTCGGGCAGGAGGGAAGGGCAAGAAGCAATAAATTTGGTCCTATGAGCTCGGCCGTCGATGGAAGCTAAGAATGTTCTCTCAAAAACCATATAAGGGCCCACCATGTGACGTATCGTGTCCGCTCAGTCACTTGATGTGTCAAAGCCTGTAAGGTTCCTATTTATACAGCTATCTCTCTACCTAACACATGGAGTCGGCCCCTGAGGCCACCCCAGAGTATTCCCAAAAACCTGGAATGCAGTCACATGACGGGTGTGGGTTGCGACTGAAAAACTATCGACCTCAAGTTGTGAAAATGCGCGATTATGGCCTTGGTTAGCTGCAATTCTATGGTTGTGTTTTTACACGTAGATGTGTGCAATGCTTTCGTGAGTGTTCTTGTTATGTTGGTTTTGAGGATTTTCAGTCCTTACCTCCAGTGGGGTGTATCAGACATAATAATCAAACCAGAAGTAGCTCTTTAGTGAGTTATATTTGGTTAGGTTGTTGTTACAGTAGTTGCAGTAAGTAGTTAAGGTTATCGCGTATGTTGTGATGTGTATGTTAAGTAGTTAGTTTCTTTAGTCATTTTGTTTGTCTTAACCACGAGATCAGCATACACCATCAACCCCAGCTCCGATTCCTACCCTGCCCATATTCGTAGTGTTTTCTGCGCCCTAGTACCGCTGACTCCTGACCCAACAGGTCTTTTCTACTATACCCTCCAATAAGATCCCAATCATGCCACCGACCCGGCACCCATCCCCTATTCATATTTACTCATTCAAATTGAGTGTCCCCACATACCGCACAGCCTTCATTTGAGCAACAGTGACCAGCATGCTCTTCACACCTCCCATTACTTAGAATGTCTCTTTCCATCCTCCTGGGACTACCTGGGCCTCTATGGACTCAACACTAAGCCGTGCAGTTAATCCTTTCTGAATCACTATGCTATACTAT
>JAMWET010004573.1:0-50474 GCA_024036415.1 Prochilodus magdalenae
GGTGAGGAGATGGGGGGCCCCCCACTGATGAGGGTTTCAACCCGGAAAAGCCGCGGGCCCAAGAGATGGGATCCCAGGGCGGGTACTGAAAGCTTGTGGCCAGCCAGCTGGCCTCCACCTTCAACGACATCTTCAACCTTTCTCTTGGCTCTCAACAGTCTACTTGGTCCAGTCTGCTTTTTTTAAAACCACAACCATCATCCCAGTCCCAAATCCATCATCCCAATCCCAAATCCATCATCACAATCCCAACTCCATCATCCCAACTCCATCATCCCAATCCCAACTCCATCATCCCAAATCCATCATCTCAACTCCATCATCCCAATCCCAACTCCATCATCCCAATCCCAACTCCATCATCCCAAATCCATCATCACAATCCCAACTCCATCATCACAATCCCAACTCCATCATCCCAATCCCAACTCCATCATCCCAAATCCATCATCTCAACTCCATCATCCCAACTCCATCATCCCAATCCCAAACTCCAATCCACACCCACTCCTAATCAATCCCAAAATCATTCCATCACTATCATACATTCTGTGCAAACTCCATCATCCCAACTCCATCATCCCAATCCCAATCCATCATCCACAAATCCATTTTTTCATCACAATCATCCAACTCATCATCATTCCCAAATCCATCTCACAATCCCCAACTCCATTCATCCCAATCCCAACTCCAAATCCATCCCAAATTCCATCAGCCCATCCAAACCCCACTCCATCATCCCAAATCCATCATCACAATCCCAAACTCCATCATCCAAATCCTAATCTACCATCATCTCCCAATCATGCCCCAACTCCATCATCCCAATACCCAACTCCATCATCCCCAAAAATCATCCCAATCCCAACTCCATCATCCCAAATCCATCATCACAATCCCAACTCCATCATCCCAAATCCATCATCCCAATCCCAACTCCATCATCCCAATCCCAACTCCATCATCCCAACTCCATCATCCCAATCCCAACTCCATCATCCCAAATCCATCATCCCAATCCCAACTCCATCATCCCAACTCCATCATCCCAATCCCAACTCCATCATCCCAAATCCATCATCCCAATCCCAACTCCATCATCCCAAATCCATCATCACAATCCCAACTCCATCATCCCAAATCCATCATCCCAATCCCAACTCCATCATCCCAATCCCAACTCCATCATCCCAATCCCAACTCCATCATCTCAAATCCATCATCCCAATCCCAACTCCATCATCCCAAATCCATCATCCCAATCCCAACTCCATCATCCCAATCCCAAATGCACAATCACAAGCATGAACGACTACCGTCCCATCGCTCTCACACCCATAGTGATGAAGAGCTCAGAGAGACTAACCCTGTCTCATATAAAGAGGAGCCTTCCCAGCACCCTGGACCCACACCAGTTCGCCTACCGAGCCAACAGATCTACTGATGATGCGTCTCCCTGGCAATCCACACCGCACTCCACCACCTGGACAGCACCAACTCATATGTGAGGATGCTGTTTATCGACTTCAGCTCCGCCTTCAACACCATCATCCCTTCCAGACTCATCCACAAGCTAAGCACACTGGGAATAAGCAGCACATTGTGCAGCTGCATCATGGACTTCCTCAGCTGCAGACCACAGTGTGTTAGGATGGGTGAACACACCTCACCCTCCCTCACACTCAGCACAGGATGTCCCCTAGGCATTGTTCTCCCCCCGTTGTTGTACACTCTGTACATCCACGACTGCACTACAACCTACAGTTCCAACACCATCATCAAGTTTACCGATGACACAACAGTAATCGGCAACATCACCAATGATGATGAGGGCCCGTACAGAGAGGAGGTCAAGCTCCTCACAGAGTGGTGTGCCGCCAACAACCTCTCCCTCAATGTCAGCAAAACCAAAGAGCTGATCATTGACTTCAGGAAGGGGGGAAGAACGCACACACCACTGAACACTGGAGGCACGTTGGTGGAAAGAGTGAGCAGCTTCAAGCTCCTCAGTGTCCACTTAGCCGAGGATCTTACCTGGACAACCAACACTTCACACCTTGTCAGGAAGGCCCAACAACGCCTCCACTTTCAATGAAGGCTGAGGAGAGTCAACCTGCCAAAGCAGCTCCTCTGCAACTTCTGAACACTCTGCTACCAGAACACGGCTACACCCCTAAAGACTGCTACCAGAACACGACTACACCACTAAAGACTGCTACCAGAACACGGCTACACCCCTAAAGACTGCTACCAGAACACGGCTACACCCCTAAAGACTGCTACCAGAACACGACTACACCCCTAAAGACTGCTACCAGAACACGGCTACACCCCTAAAGACTGCTACCAGAACACGGCTACACCCCTAAAGACTGCTACCAGAACACGACTACACCCCTAAAGACTGCTACCAGAACACGACTACACCCCTAAAGACTGCTACCAGAACACGGCTACACCCCTAAAGACTGCTACCAGAACACGACTACACCACTAAAGACTGCTACCAGAACACGACTACACCACTAAAGACTGCTACCAGAACACAACTACACCACTAAAGACTGCTACCAGAACACAACTACACCACTAAAGACTGCTACCAGAACACGACTACACCCCTAAAGACTGCTACCAGAACACGACTACACCACTAAAGACTGCTACCAGAACACGACTACACCACTAAAGACTGCTACCCAAACACGACTACACCGCTAAAGACTGCTACCAGAACACGACTACACCACTAAAGACTGCTACCAGAACACGACTACACCACTAAAGACTGCTACCAGAACACGACTACACCACTAAAGACTGCTACCAGAACACGACCACACCACTAAAGACTGCTACCAGAACACAGCTACACCATAAAAGACTGCTACCAGAACACGACTACACCACTAAAGACTGCTACCAGAACACGACTACACCACTAAAGACTGCTACCAGAACACGACTACACCACTAAAGACTGCTACCAGAACACGACTACACCACTAAAGACTGCTACCAGAAAACGACTACACCACTAAAGACTGCTACCAGAACACAACTACACCACTAAAGACTGCTACCAGAACACGACTACACCCCTAAAGACTGCTACCAGAACACGACTACACCACTAAAGACTGCTACCAGAACACGACTACACCACTAAAGACTGCTACCAGAACACGACTACACCACTAAAGACTGCTACCAGAACACGACTACACCACTAAAGACTGCTACCAGAACACGACTACACCACTAAAGACTGCTACCAGAACACGGCTACACCACTAAAGACTGCTACCAGAACACGACTACACCACTAAAGACTGCTACCAGAACACGACTACACCACTAAAGACTGCTACCAGAACACGACTACACAACTAGACTGCTACCAGAACACGACTACACCACTAAAGACTGCTACCAGAACACGACTACACCACTAAAGACTGCTACCAGAACACGACTACACCACTAAAGACTGCTACCAGAACACAACTACACCACTAAAGACTGCTACAAGAACACGACTACACCACTAAAGACTGCTACCAGAACACGACTACACCACTAAAGACTGCTACCAGAACACGACTACACCGCTAAAGACTGCTATCAGAACACGACTACACCGCTAAAGACTGCTACCAGAACACGACTACACCACTAAAGACTGCTACCAGAACACGACTACACCACTAAAGACTGCTACCAGAACACGACTACACCACTAAAGACTGCTACCAGAACACGACTACACCACTAAAGACTGCTACCAGAACATGACTACACCACTACAGACTGCTACCAGAACACGACCACACCACTAAAGACTGCTACCAGAACACGGCTACACCATAAAAGACTGCTACCAGAACACGACTACACCACTAAAGACTGCTACCAGAACACGACTACACCACTAAAGACTGCTACCAGAACACGACTACACCACTAAAGACTGCTACCAGAACACGACTACACCACTAAAGACTGCTACCGGAAACACCTAAACCACTAAAGTCTGGTTCCATAACACGACTACACCACTAAAGACTGCTACCAGAACACGACTACACCACTAAAGACTGCTACCAGAACACGACTACACAACTATATACTGCTACCAGAACACGACTACACCACTAAAGACTGCTACCAGAACACGACTACACCACTAAAGACTGCTACCAGAACACGACTACACCACTAAAGACTGCTACCAGAACACGACTACACCACTAAAGACTGCTACCAGAACACAACTACACCACTAAAGACTGCTACCAGAACACGACTACACCACTAAAGACTGCTACCAGAACACGACTACACCACTAAAGACTGCTACCAGAACACGACTACACCACTAAAGACTGCTACCAAAACACGACTACACCACTAAAGACTGCTACCAGAACACGACTACACCACTAAAGACTGCTACCAAAACACGACTACACCACTAAAGACTGCTACCAGAACACGACTACACCACTAAAGACTGCTACCAGAACACGACTACACCACTAAAGACTGCTACCAGAACACGACTACACCACTAAAGACTGCTACCAGAACACGACTACACCACTAAAGACTGCTACCAGAACACGGCTACACCACTAAAGACTGCTACCAGAACACGACTACACCACTAAAGACTGCTACCAGAACACGACTACACCACTAAAGACTGCTACCAGAACACGACTACACCACTAAAGACTGCTACCAGAACACGACTACACCACTAAAGACTGCTACCAGAACACGACTACACCACAAAAGACTGCTACCAGAACACGACTACACCACTAAAGACTGCTACCAGAACACGACTACACCGCCAAAGACTGCTACCAGAACACGACTACACCACTAAAGACTATACTACCAGAAACACGACTACACCACTAAAGACTGCTACCAGAACACGACTACACCACTAAAGACTGCTACCAGAACACGACTACACCACTAAAGACTGCTACCAGAACACGACTACACCACTAAAGACTGCTACCAGAACACGACTACACCGCTAAAGACTGCTACCAGAACACGACTACACCACTAAAGACTGCTACCAGAACACGACTACACCACTAAAGACTGCTACCAGAACACGACTACACCACTAAAGACTGCTACCAGAACACGGCTACACCACTAAAGACTGCTACCAGAACACGACTACACCACTAAAGACTGCTACCAGAACACGACTACACCACTAAAGACTGCTACCAGAACACGACTACACCACTAAAGACTGCTACCAGAACACGACTACACCACTAAAGACTGCTACCAGAACACGACTACACCACTAAAGACTACTACCAGAACACGACTACACCACTAAAGACTGCTACCAGAACACGACTACACCACTAAAGACTGCTACCAGAACACGACTACACCACTAAAGACTGCTACCAGAACACGACTACACCACTAAAGACTGCTACCAGAACACGACTAACACCACTAAAGACTGCTACCAGAACACGACTACACCACTAAAGACTGCTACCAGAACACGACTACACCACTAAAGACTGCTACCAGAACACGACTACACCACTAAAGACTGCTACCAGAACACGACTACACCACTAAAGACTGCTACCAGAACACGACTACACCACTAAAGACTGCTACCAGAACACGACTACACCACTAAAGACTGCTACCAGAACACGCTACACCACCATTAAGGCCTCCAAGAACACGACTACACCGCTAAAGACTGCTACCAGAGCACGACTACACCACTAAAGACTGCTACCAGAACACGACTACACCGCTAAAGACTGCTACCAGAACACGACTACACCACTAAAGACTGCTCCCAGAACACGGCTACACCGCTAAAGACTGCTACCAGAAACGACTACACCGCTAAAGACTGCTACCAGACCACGGACTACACAGCTAAAGACTGCTACCAGAACACGGACTACACCCACTAAAGACTTGCTACCAGAACACGACTTACACCACTAAAGACTGCTACCAGAACACGACTACACCACTAAAGACTGCTACCAGAACACGACTACACCACTAAAGACTAGCTACCAGACACACGACTACACCACTAAAGACTGCTACGAGAACAGGACTACACCACTAAAGACTGCTACCAGAACACGACCACACCACTAAAGACTGCTACCAGAACACGGCTACACCCCTAAAGACTGCTACCAGAACACGACTACACCCCTAAAGACTGCTACCAGAACACGACTACACCGCTAAAGACTGACTAACAGAACACGACTACACCGCTAAAGACTGCTACCAGAACACAACTACACCACTAAAGACTGCTACCTGAACACGGCTACACCCCTAAAGACTGCTACCAGAACACGACCACACCACTAAAGACTGCTACCAGAACACGACCACACCACTAAAGACTGCTACCAGAACACGACCACACCACTAAAGACTGCTACCAGAACATGACCACACCACTAAAGACTGCTACCAGAACACGACTACACCCCTAAAGACTGCTACCAGAACATGGCTACACCCCTAAAGACTGCTACCAGAACACGACTACACCCCTAAAGACTGCTACCAGAACACGACTACACCGCTAAAGACCGCTACCAGAACACGACTAAACCCCTAAAGACCGCTACCAGAACATGACTACACCCCTAAAGACTGGTACCAGAACATGACTAAACCCCTAAAGACCGCTACCAGAACATGACTACATCACTAAAGACTGGTACCAGAACACGACTACACCACTAAAGACCGCTACCAGAACATGACTACACCACTAAAGACCGCTACCAAAACACGACTACACCACTAAAGACTGCTACTGATTTCTGGTACTCTACCTCACAGGACTGTTTGCACCGCACTTTAACTCAACCTGTATACCTGAACATCCAGCTGTTTTTTTATTTTGTTCTTATTTATCTATATTTATTTATCTATACTGAACATCTGTACCAAACAATTTGGCTGTTACTGAACATTAAGCTGCTTTTTTCCCACCTGCACTGAACACTTTATATATCCATACTGTTTAGACCACATACTGATACTGCGCTACTCTCCGCACATGTACTGTCCTGTACTGTACACATACTGTACTGTACTGTACACATACTGTACTGTACTGTACACATACTGTACACATACTGTACTGTACTGTACACATACTTTCCTGTTTGCACACATTGTTTTTGTCTATTGTCTTTGCACAACACTATTTATATATATATATATACACACACACACATTCTTCAACTGCACTGGAGAAGGAGCCTGACCGTGTTTCGTTATACTGTACAACCCTGTATTGGAATAATGACAATAAAGTTGAATTGAATTGAATTTAATGTGCACAAATGATTAAAAGTCCTGTGGTATTCTCGGTGGTTGCTGTGTGGTATTCATGACGGTAACTTCAGTCTCGTTAGGTGGTGACTGTAGTATTAATTAAATTAGTAATTAATAACCTGTAGCAGTGTTTATAAGCCCTTTATAAGGGTAGCTGTACTGTAAAGTGGAACCAGGACTTGTTCTGTCCATCAGTGAGTCACAGCCGAATATACTGCAGTATACGTACTGGAGCTGACTGTAGTGTCTGTTACTGCAGATCAGCTGAAAGGATATCTGTAACATCTAAACAGGAAGTGCTCTTTCAGTGCACACCAACACTTTTGCATAATGGTTACAAGCCCTTCTTTCTTTCCACAAGACTTCACAAGCTGGAGCCACTCTGAGAGTCGGAGTGTCTGAGCTTCAGAGGAGAAGACCAAAACAACTCTGACCTTCCTCTGACCTTCCTCTGACCTCCCTCTGACGCTATGGAGCTTAAGATGGACAATGTCATGAACATTCAAACTGTTACTCCGGAAAAGTGCAGAATCTGTAACAGGGCTCTGATGCCATCCTGTAGATGTGGCATGCCCATATTAAGGATGCCCATATTGAGAGGTGTGGTGGTGGACCAGAGCATAATGGTTCGGAGCGCTATGTGAAAGAATACGTGGATGAGCTGTTGAGTTGTGTTCTATATAATATGGGTCAAAAGTTATGGCTGGTTTCAGGTACTGATATGAGGCGTTTCTGGGGTTGTTGTGATGCAACTATGTCATGCTATAAGCTGTAATCGTTAGGACAGATCCCACAGTCTTCTACGGCTAGCTCGAGTAGCCAAAAGCAGCACGTTAACAGTAATGGTTCAAGCCATGGGTTCCTTTGTTTGGCTTGTTACTGTTACAGCCAAACAGAAAGAACTAAGCAGAGGGCTTACGAGAAACACCTGGGAAAGGACAGAGCTAGGAACAAGGGAACAGGTGAGGGGTCTGGCAAGGAGGCGGAGACAGGAGGAGCAAAAAAACAAAACAAAGCACATGGACATGACAAGACCGAAACCGAAAACCAGAGAAAACCGATGAAAACGGGCAAGACAGGACAGCACAGCACAGCACAGCACAGGACAGGACAGGACAGGACAGCACAGGACAGGACAGGACAGGACAGCACAGGACAGGACAGGACAGGACAGGACAGGACAGGACAGGACAGGACAGGACAGGACAGCACAGGACAGGACAGGACAGGACAGGACAGCACAGGACAGGACAGGACAGGACAGGACAGCACAGGACAGGACAGGACAGGACTGCACAGGACAGGACAGGACAGCACAGCACAACACAGCACAGCACAGCACAGGACAGGACAGGACAGGACAGGACAGGACAGCACAGCACAGCACAGGACAGGACAGGACAGGACAGGACAGGACAGCACAGCACAGCACAGCACAGCACAACACAACACAGGACAGCACAGGACAGCACAGGACAGGACAGGACAGGACTGCACAGCACAGCACAGGACAGGACAGCACAGCACACCACAGCACAGCACAGCACAGCACAGGACTGCACAGGACAGCACAGGACAGGACAGGACAGGACAGCACAGCACAGCACAGCACAGCACAGGACAGGACAGGACAGGACAGCACAGGACAGCACAGCACAGCACAGCACAGGACAGGACAGGACTGCACAGCACAGCACAGCACAGGACAGGACAGCACAGCACACCACAGCACAGCACAGCACAGCACAGGACTGCACAGGACAGCACAGGACAGGACAGGACAGGACAGCACAGCACAGCACAGCACAGGACAGGACAGGACAGGACAGGACAGCACAGGACAGCACAGCACAGCACAGCACAGGACAGGACAGGACAGGACTGCACAGGACAAGACAGCACAGGACAGGACAGGACAGGACAGGACAGCACAGCACAGCACAGCACAGGACAGGACAGGACAGGACAGGACAGCACAGGACAGCACAGCACAGCACAGGACAGGACAGGACAGGACAGGACAGCACAGCACAGCACAGCACAGGACAGGACAGGACAGGACAGGACAGGACAGCACAGCACAGGACAGCACAGCACAGCACAGCACAGGACAGCACAGCACAGCACAGCACAGCACAGCACAGCACAGCACAGCACAGGACAGGACAGCACAGCACAGGACAGCACAGCACAGCACAGCACAGCACAGGACAAGGTTAGATGATAGACGATACAACCCCCATGGTGGGCCTCACCATGACCCAACAGTGATGGGTCTACATACAGGAAGAAAGTGGAACTGCTGGTCTCCTGATGCAGCAGGGACCACCTGCTGTTCACCACCCAACACACCCTAATGATCCAGTCCATCATCCATACCCATCTGGTTTGCTTCCTCCACCTCACCACAAAGAGCCAAACTCAATCAGCCCAGTAGAGAGGACCACTGGATGTAATCTGACAGAGCCTCAGGGCGTTTTACAGTTCAGTGTGTATTGGGCATCCAGTCTGCCAACCAGTCTGCCAACCAGTCTGCCAACCAGTCTGCCAATCGGTGTTGCTATATGAGGAGGAAGGAGGATGTGTTTGTGTTACGCCCACGTTCCACTGCTTGGCATAGTTGGTGTCAGGACACCTGGATGCTCGGTGTTCTGCAGCTATGGTGGGAAAGAAGAAGAAGATATTGATCGCCAGCATCGTTGTTATATGTGTTATATGTATTACAGTCCCACTTGCTGTAATATTAACACAAAGTAAGTCGTGTCCTGACGGGAGTTTCAGGAATGCTGCTGTGGCTGCTGACTCAGAACCATGCTCAATAGTTGGACGGTGAGTTTAACCTCTTCACTCTTCGAGCTGTTTGTATGTTCACCGTTATAGATCATATATAATGTACAGAATTAAACAGTCAGCCTGACGTAAAATAGAACAAACTGTATAGGTCACAATGCAAAACAAACTTTCTACAGTGCATTAAAATACAGACGTCTATAATAGTCCCAGTGTTTATCTGGTCAGTCTGTTTGATCTGGTCAGTCTGTTTCATCTGGTCAGTCTGTTTGATCTGGTCAGTCTGTTTTATTTGGTCAATCTGTTTTATCTGGTCAGTCTGTTTTATCTGGTCAGTCTGTTTTATCTGGTCAGTCTGGTGTATCTGGTCAGTCTGTTTTATCTGGTCAGTCTGTTTTATCTGGTCAGTCTGTTTTTAGCTAGTCAGTCTGTTTTATCTGGTCAGTCTGTTTTATCTGGTCAGTCTGTTTTACCTGGGCAGTCTGTTTTACCTGGGCAGTCTGTTTAATCTGGACAGACTGTTTCACCTGGTCAATCTGTTTTATCTGGACAGTCTGTTTTATCTGGACAGTCTGTTTTATCTGGTCAGTCTGTTTTGCCTGGGCAGTCTGTTTAATCTGGACAGACTGTTTCATCTGGACAGTCTGTTTTACCTGGTCAATCTGTTTTATCTGGACAGTCTGTTTTATCTGGACAGTCTGTTTTATTTGGTCAGTCTGTTTTATCTGGTCAGTCTGTTTTACCTGGGCAGTCTGTTTTACCTGGGCAGCCTGTTTTATCTGGTCAGTCTGTTTTATCTGGTCAGTCTGTTTTATCTGGTCAGTCTGTTTTAGCTAGTCAGTCTGTTTTATCTGGTCAGTCTGTTTTATCTGGTCAGTCTGTTTTAGCTAGTCAGTCTGTTTTATCTGGTCAGTCTGTTTTATCTGGTCAGTCTGTTTTATCTGGTCAGTCTGTTTTATCTGCACAGTCCGTTTTTTTTTTAACTGATTATTTTTTCAACACAAATACAGAAACAGACATTCAATACATATATATAAATATGGTCAGAGAAAGAAAAGGAAAACAATAATAATAACAATAACACTAAAAAATAAAAGGAATATTAGAGAGGAGATGACAAGAATTCTGGCATTGCCTGTAGTAATGGTGACCATCTTTTAGCAAAAATCTCTGTTCGTAGCTGTAACCTTGCTCTGATTTTCTCCATTGTGACATTCTTTATCCTCTCTTTCCATTGTGCCATGGTGGGGGGCTGTGGTTTCAGCCCGGAAACCGTTATCATTTTTTTTTGCTATTAAGAGTAAAACTCTAAATAAGTAAGTCAGATCTCCCTCATCCATACTGTCCGGGAGTATACCCAGTACCCACAGTGCTGGTTCTAATGGGAATCTAATCCCTAAAATCAGGTTAATCTCTTTTTGAACACTCTTCCAAAATTCTAAAAGTTTTGGGCAATCCCAAAATATGTGTGTAAAGTCCCCCACCATTCCACATTCCCTCCAGCATAATCCAGATGTTTCACTGTATTTTACCATAATAGAAAGAGTGGTGAAATATCGCATTTTTATTTTCCAATCGAATTCTCTCCATGTTGGACTATTAGTTAGTTTATGCCCCGCTCTCAATGCTTCCTCATATTTTTCCTCCGATATTACAATATTTGCTTCCAATTCCCATTTTTCTCGTAGTGCGTTGTATATTTTTTGAAATTATTTTTTATAATTTTTTTTGTCTTCTATAGACAACATTAACATTTCCTGGCATTTTGCATATATCCTTCCATTCCTCATGTTTTTGGAGGTAGTGCCTTAGCTGTAAGAATTTATAAAAATCATGTGCTGGTAGGTTAAACTCCTTCGCAAGTTGTTCATATGACTTTATGGTTTGCCCTTCAAACAGCTGTGCAATATATACCAAGCCCTTATTTACCCATTTCTTGTAGCCTGCATCCATATTAGATGGTGTAAAATCTGGGGTTGTTGCTATTTTAGTGGCTCTACAAATGGATTTAACAATTTTAATTTCTTTCGCACTTCTGTCCATATTTTTAAAGTTTCCCTGATCCACTCATTATCTATCTTTAGCTTTCATTGTGCCTTTTCTGTTAAGTATGGCAGTGAATCCAAGGTTGCACCCTGTAGTGATCTTTGCTCCATTTCAACCCACCCCATGTCTGTCTCTTTATCTATCCAGCTAATAATAACTCTTAGTTGCGCTGCCCAATAGTATGTTTTTAGATTTGGTAAGTTTAATCCTCCCTTCTGTTTTGTACAAAGAAGAATCTTATATTTAATTCTGGCTTTTTTATTTTGCCATAGAAATGTAGAAATAATTTTCTCTAGTATTTGAAAGGTAGAACTTGAGATTCCAAAGGCAATGCCTAGAACAGAAATAACAATCTTGGTAGAATATTCATTCTTATTGTCTCTATTCTTCCAGTCAATGTCAAAGGTAGCATTTCCCACCTACTCAGATCCTTCTTTATCTCTGTTATTAGTTTCCCATAGTTACTCTCAAACAACTTAGAAGTAGGCGTAATGATAATGCCCAGGTATCTAAATCCCTTATTCGTCCATTTAAAATGAACTTTTCCCTCCAATTCTGCTGGACAATTACCTGAAAGCATCATAGCTACTGACTTATTTTCATTTGTCATATATCCTGATATTTCTCCATATTCCTTTAAATTGTCCGAAAGGGCCAGAACAGTTGTTGAAGGTTCACTTATGTAGGTTAATATATCGTCTGCGAATAGAGATAATTTATGCTCAATCCCTCCCTTGTCTCAAATTCCCTTTATGTCTTTATTTAGTCTTATGATCCAAAGTTTTTTCCCCTTGTTGTGCAGGAGACATTCTGGTAAAACTTTGGAAGTCCAGATCTCAGATTGGAGAGGTTAAAGTCCCCAGCGACAATAAAGGCTCCGTCCGGGTGCTTCGTTTGCAGTTTGCTAAAAGCAGCACAAAGGTCTTTCATAGCCACATTAGCATTAGCATTCGGAGGAACATAAACTGCAGCAACAATGACGCAAGTAAGCTCTCATGGGATGTAGAAAGGTCTGCACTTAATAATCAGGAACTCCAGATCAGCGGAGCAGTGGGTGTCAACAACGACAGAGTCCGTGCACCATGTTTTGTTTACATAAATGCAAACACCACCGCCGCGGCTTTTTCCCGAAGCTATGGCTGACCTGTCGGCTCTGAAGACCTTCCAGTTCCACCACGCTGCTAGCAACATCGCTGCTAAGCCATGTTTCCGAGAAAATCATGAGACTGCAATCCATGAGCCTTCTCTGTGTGAGGATCCAGATCTTTAATTCGTCCAACTTGTTCACCAACGACCGAACATTGGCGAGGAAAATGCTAGGTAGCGCCAGCCGAAACGGATTTTCCCTTAGCTTCGCCCGCCGCCCTCCGCGCTTGCCCCGTCTTTGTTTACGGTCATGTCGCCGGCGCCGGGTACTTCCGGTCGGAATGAATGGCTCGGCTAGACTCGGTGTCCTGGTTAGCTCTGGAGGTAGCTCGTCGAAGTTGAACGGATGATCCAGAACGATGTTTTTGCAGTGGTGAAAGATCTCAAGCAGTGTTTGTCGGTTGTATCTATGGTTCGCACGAGTGATTCGAGATTCCTAGCCTTTCCTCTACGTTTACTGCTCGTTTCTCCAAAGAGGCTGTTCTTTCCACGAGCTCCTTCATGTTAGTCTCTAGTCTTGCCAGTGCCTTCTGTTGTCGTTAGCTGCTTCTGTGTGTTCTTGTCTTAGCTTTCGTAGCTCCGCCAGTATCGTCGACTCTTGTTCGCCGCCCATGAGCGTTTTTCCCGTTGTTGTTTCTTTCTCGGCCTCGGTGCCGCAATTCTTTTTATTAGCCTTTCCTTTCCTCTCCATGCTTTTTTATTGGGTTTCTTTCTCAAAATTCTTCAAACTTGTCACACTTTCTGCCGTTGATGTCGTTTCAGAGAGCTAGTTTTAAATTGGTTTTATAGGAGCTATTTTTCACCCTGCTGCTTACAACATGGCGCCACCGGAAGTCCTGGTCAGTCGGGTGTATCTGGTCAGGCTGGTATGTTTCCTGGCAGAGCAGGTTTATCGAGCTGTGTATCTGTGTTCTGTTCCTCAGAGATATCCTGAAATCTGGAGGTTCTGCAGCAGATGGCGCAATAGCCGCTCTGCTGTGCACGTCAATCATTCACCCGCAGAGCAATGGCATCGGAGGAGGAGCTATATTCACCATAAGGGACAGTAACGGTAAGCTAACAATGGTTAACAGTAAGGTGCTGTGTAGAAGTCAGAGACCACCCTTTGGTACACCCCCCCCCTTACTTGTTATACATACAGCTGAAACTGTGAACCAGGTCTACTGAATAACTCTTTAATGATCCAGCTTATTTACACCGTGTAAAGAGAACCCTGCCACACTGATAGTGACCCGAAGGCGTAGAGCAGGTACTGCATAGTAAACTATGAGTTACCTGTTGTGTCAGCCAGGACCAGGCTGGCCTGATTCACACAGGTGAGCTGAATCTGACTGGCTGATTTTAGCTTCTTATCGAAATGTCCGTTTGACCTTGAACCATGCGGTGGTGACACCCGCCCATGAAAAACAAAAATAAGACTTGGTCATCTGATCTCCTCACTGTACGGGTTATCTGGATCTGGTTTTCATGACTCTCTTAATCATCCACTCTGACGTTGGTACAGCGCTGCAGAACTAGCTGGTGAACCCGCTGTGAGGGGGTGGAATGAAACGAGCTCTAGTTAAAGATTAGGTCGGTGTTTCTCCACCCTGTCCTGGAGGTGCCCTGTACAGTCAGGTCACACCATACAGCTACACGTCCGGGTTTCACTATACCTGTGGTGCACCGCTGCTGTTACTACACGTCCACTGTATTCCTCCTCTACGGGTGGTCCGCCCCGGTCACTGTGGCTCCCAGTAATAATACTTTATTAATATCATATTTATTAATGATTTTTACTACAGATCCACCAGTAAAGCTCCAGGAGAGGCATCCACCAAATCTGGACCAACTCTAGATGTACAATCTACAGGTTTACTCTGATTGGCTGAGTGTAGGAGGGGTTTACTGTGAATGGCTGAGTGTAGGAGGGGTTTACTGTGATTGGCTGAGTGTAGGAGGGGTTTACTGTGATTGGCTGAGTGTAGGAGGGGTTTACTGTGATTGGCTGAGTGTAGGAGGGGTTTACTGTGATTGGCTGAGTGTAGGAGGGGTTTACTATGATTGGCTGACTGTAGGAAGGGTTAACTGTGATTGGCTAACTGTAGGAGGGGTTTACTGTGATTGGCTGAGTGTAGGAGGGGTTTACTATGATTGGCTGACTGTAGGAAGGGTTAACTGTGATTGGCTGACTGTAGGAGGGGTTTACTGTGATTGGCTGACTGTAGGAGGGGTTTACTGTGATTGACTTGATTGACAGGCTCTTATTTCATCAGTATGTATTAAACACTTTTGTATTTTGATATTACTTGATCACCTATTTTAATTGTAAAAGTCTGATCAGGTATTTTCGCTTTTGTTTCCAGGTAAAGTGAGAATAATAAACGCCAGGGAAACTGTTCCAAAGGTCTTCAAAGGAGGTCTGTCAGACTGCTCGTTTGATAATGCAGGTATGAAATTAGTGATGAAACTTCAAAGCAGGTATTCTGTCCAGACTTGGAGGTGGTAAATCCCTTACTCTGATCTCTTTCAGACCTCCCACCGCGTGTATACCCTTACTCTGATTCCTCACCATGTGTATACCCTTACTCTGATCTCTTTCAGACCTCCCACTGCGTATGTGCACTTACTCTGATCTCTTCCTATTTCATGAAGCACCAAACGCAGCAGAATATGGCGTGCAGCTGAGGCTCTTATCCAGAGTGACTTACAAGGTTATTAATACAGGTGGGCCAGTGTAGTGTTAGGAGTCTTGCCCAGGGACTCTTATTGATGTAGCACAGTACAGTCACCCATACCGGGATACAAACCCCAGTCCCCCACATTTGGTGGTGACTCCCTGGTGGGTAGTGGTGTTACCCGCTGAGCTCCACCAACTCCCACTTTAGAAGTTCAGGTTACTCCCATGAACACCATGCCCCTACAGAAACCAGATATAGTGCAGCATTAATGAATAGTAAAATATGCTGCACCGGTGCCCCGCTCTGTACGTCCATGTCTGTAAACAGGACAGAGGATTCAGATAATAATCAGGAAGCCTGGGAGGCATGCAGGTACACTGGTAACCCTCCTCCACCCAAGTCTCGCTCTCACTTTCTGTTTCTCTCTCCAGGTCCTCAGTGGATCGGTGTTCCTGGTGAGATCCGTGGCTATGAGCTTGTACACGAGCTGTACGGTAAACTGACCTGGGCCGAGCTGTTCGAGCCCACCATCAAGCTGGCCAGAGAGGGGGTGACAATCAACAAAACCCTGGCACGATATCTCCCCCACGTCGAAAAGCACAGTGCAGGGTACAGTCTACACCCCTCCTAACTCCATCCTTCTCCTCAGAGTTCTTTTACTCCAGCTGAGTACCGCACCGCTGGTGTAGAATACGGTGCAGGAAGGGGTGTGCTTACGGCACAGTCAGCGGGTGAAGTGTGCCACCTAGCGTTGCTGAGACAGCCAATATAACAACATCACACAGTGAACCAACTAACTCAACCACAACGAGGAAGCCTAAATTGGTCACCAGTAATATTACAGAAACAAGTACGTGAAAAAAGAAGCAGATAAAATAAACACACCACATCAGCAGTGAGGTTTGAACCCGGGCTGCACACCCCAATCCGGGAAAAGTACGAGCAGGAAATGGAAAAAAGATGCCAGAGGAGACTGGCTACCTATGGTGGGCGAGAAAGCCCAATGCACTGCAAGTTAAAAACGGGCTGCAAAGTCTCAAAACACAAGCATCAAAATGAGACCGCTCGCAAACCATCAACCGAACACGCTGCAAAGTCTCAAACGCGCAGCAAACACTGACAACACATGCACCTTCCAACACACATGCAGACAGCCTCAGAACACAGCGGAAGTGTTTCCGAGGGACACTGAAAGTGGACTGACCCATTCAAGAGCGGGCTGCTTGGACCTGGACGTAGAGCCGAGACAGCCCCAGGTCCAGCAAAAGTTTCTGTTCATTAATGAATATTCAGTCGGGTTATTGGCCTGGTTCTCGTGTTTACATTTCTCTACGTCCACGTCCAGGCAGCCCGCTCTCGAACGGGTCTGTCCACTTTTTAACTTGCAGTGCATTGGGCTTTCTCCGCCACCGTAGGTACCTCCTAATTGCCATTGCCATTGCCATTGCCATTGCCATTGCCATTGCCATACACACACCTGGCATGCCAAAGACCCAGCCCCCAGCTCACTTCCTGAGAGGTACATATAGCTTATTCACCAGGTGCAGGGTGTTAGGATTGATCGCTGGTTCGCCGCTGACCCCTGGTGGCCAGGGTAAGGCTGGCACCCACACCAGTCTGTACCATATTAAACTCTGATGATCTCGTAAAGTAAACGTATTACATAACGCCCCTTTAAAGAGTTTTACTCGTGATGTCATCAAAATACATCATGCACCCCATGACCTTCCACTAGCTCATGCACACACCCTCCCTATGAAACCTAGTCTCCTTATTAAACTAGGGAAGCACTGAAAAGTGTTTTTGGCCAAAACCGTCACATGAACTGTTTGTCCAAAGCCCGAATACTAAAACCTGACTTTTACAGCATTTCATTAAATGTGAAACTTTTTTCAAAACCTCGTTCAACTTTAATAGAAGTCTATGGAACCGAACGTCTTTCCAAACAGTTTGGGCCGTTTCTGTAGGTCCACTCATCGTGAGGTTCTCACTCAGTGTAAACAGCAGCTGATGTGATCAAATGATGCATAAAAGCAAAAATGGACAAAACTATTAATAAACTGCTGTTTTTATTAATTATTATTAGTATTTAATAACGTCCCAGCAGACACACCAACCAAACACCATATGACTTAAATACGTCAGCAATATAAACCCATCTCAGCATCTCAGATGTCCTGGCCCATTTCCAGGCCTGCCTCCACCCGTAGTAGCTGTGGTTAACACACTCCCCTCTTTCTCAGTGAGCTGTTCCGGGACGCGGAGGGGAACATGCTGAAGGAAGGGGACACGGTGAAGTTTGAGAAGCTCGCAGAGACCCTGAAGAGGATAGCAGCGGGTGGAGCAGACGAGTTCTACACAGGAAAGACAGCCAGAGACCTGATCAGTGACATACAGGAAGCAGGTAACAGGAGATGCCTATCACCTCTCCACTACCTCACCTCTCCAATCCCTCACCTCTCCAATACCTCACCTCACCCATACCTCACCTCTCCAATACCTCATCTCTTCAACACTTTACCTCTCCAATCCCTCACCTCTCCAATACTTCACCTCACCCATACCTCACCTCTCCAATACCTCACCTCTCCAATACCTCACCTCTCCAATACCTCATCTCTTCAACACTTTACCTCTCCAATCCCTCACCTCTCCAATGTGTGTGGGTTTGTGTGTGGTGTGTGTGTGCGGTGTGTTTAAGGTGGTAATCTCACTCTGGAGGATCTGAGTTCAGTTAATGTCTCTGAGACGGGTCCCTGGAATGTCTCTCTGGGCAATTACACCATGTTCTTCCCCCCTCCACCTTCAAGAGGTGCACAGGTCGCCTTCATCCTCAACGTTTTGGAAGGTGAGATGAGTATATTACCTGATGGTGTTCTGTAGATTTTTTTCTGTAGATATGATATATTATGTAAGCTGACTGTATTTGATCTTCCCTCTGTAACGAGTGGGATACTGATTTAGCCTACCAGTGCTGCAGTATTGTAGGGGCTGAGTGAGATGTTTGGTGTGCTCTCCAGGCTATAAACCATCCCCAGCTTCTCTAGAAGGAAGAGAGCGGGTGCTGACCTACCATCGCTACATAGAGGCCAGCAAGTTTGCAGCGGGACTGAAGGATTGCATGAAGGACCCCAGATTCAACCCGCAAAAGGTGGGTTACACTGGAATCTTTAGGAGAAAGGTGGGCTGGTGGACCTTCGGGAATGAGGCAGCAGAACAGACGAATGTCCTACGAATGACTTTCTAAATTCAAATTAATGGCAAATACATTTCTCCATATTTATCTCCTATTCATGCCAACTTGTCCATGATTCCATAACTGCAGTTTAGTATATTACAACAAACTGTATATTTTATAATATCCTCCCAGAGACGTCCAGGAGCTGGTCAGTAGAAATCATCTTCAGTCTCATTTAAACATAAACACCATGACAGACCAGTTCCAGCTAGATTTCCCCACTTAGTCTACATCCACGGCCCCCTACAGCTGCCGGATACTTCAGACAACATGGTAGTTGGAGGTGAAGCGGTTTGGTGAAGAGCAGCTTGCCATGGGTGGGGCTGTTGGGTACTCTGGGTGGTCTTACCTGTACACCTGACCATATACTGTACGGTATCACCTGTGTTTCTAAAGGCGTGTAACATGACTCAGAAGAAGTTTGCAGAAAACATCAGAGGGAAAATCAAAGATGACAGAACCCATGAGGACGAGTACTACAATAATCACCAAATATGGGGACAACCCCGGCACCACCCTGTTTCGGTTTCTTGATGAGGACGGATGGCTGTGTCCTGCCACCAGCACCAGCCAACTACCTTGTGAGTGTAATCCACCACACCCACTACACTACCACTCCCTCACGGTGTAAATTAGCTGAATGGATGGGGTGGAGGAAGTTCACCATATTCACCTTTAAGCTACACTTTAAATCAATGCAGATTATTACATAATTGTTATTTTCCTCATTCTTCCTGAATCTCCCTGGTTCCTGGTCAGGTTTGGCTCTGGAGTCCTCTCCTCCAAAACAGGATCATCATCTCACAAACATGATGACAGACTTCTGCGGCAACCAACCAGGCCGGGCCACTCCTGGTGAGCTCCCTTCTGTACAGATTGGTACAGCTGAGTACAGGTTCCCAGTCTGGATCTGGACTTAAGAGCTCTGTGGGTGCAGGTGAGCGTCCTCCCTTCCTACTCAGCTCCGACTATCCTTCACTCCAACGCTACACAAACCACACTGTGAATCATTGGGGTGCAGGGGCTCCAGGATTCCCCACCACGGGATCAACCATGGGGAGTTAAGTCTCTTAACTGCTAACAGCTGTTCCACATCTGGCACAGATCCTCATGTCTTTACACCACCGTCATTTGATTCCTTTATTTAAAATAAAGCCCTTCATAACATAGCGCCTTCACAACAGGCTCTCTCTCCTCTCAACACCCCCAAGAGCAATACCACCAACACAGACCTCCACCATGAGTCCCTCCTGTTAGTGCAGGGCACCATCGGCAGAAACGGCTGCACCACGCAGGACTACCTGCACACAGAAACCGTTATCCGTACGACTGTCCTTAACGACCACGTCACCGTCACCAAACACTGCAGTGGTGTCGTACCAGACTGTCATGGAGTGACTCAGATAGGCAGAGGTTCCTCTTGCAGTGACGAAGTTCCCGGCTTTAGTCTTGGTGGGAGACGCCCAACGGAATCCGTGTGGTGGAGGCACCGTGGTCAGCACCGAGATGGACGGTTTGTGGTCACACGTCCAGAAGACGCTCGGTGTCGCCTCCACCTCCACCGACCCTACCTCACCATCTGCAGGAACTGGTTGAGGAGTGTTCAAGCTGGCATGGGATGGATTATCACAGGACGTCAATTAGGAAACCTCTACAGCTCCATACCGCGAGACGTCTGGCGTGTTGTGGTTTAGCGAAACGGCGGCGCCCGAACGCCATACTGAGAGACAGACTTCTGTAGGTGTAGCTCAATAAATATTGATCATATCAGTCTAAACTTATCATCAGTTATTGATCCTGGTACCCTTTATCTTCCTGGGAGCAGCTGCTCTGTAGATGAGGAGTGTCTGTAGAGTGTGTAACAGGAATGAAGCGGACCTCCTCACTGTACGCAGACTGAGCTTCACTTGCTGTGCAGTACAGTAGTTCCTGAGCTGCAGCTGGAACCTTCTGTAGTAGCTCTGTTTTGATTTCAGTCTAACTCTAACTGTACTGTTCCATCAGGCCCTCATGAACTTCCTGTGGTTCGGGAAGAGCCTGAAGGATTCCATCGCTGCACCACTTGTGATAGTGAGCAAACAGGACTTCCTGTTTGAGCCTGACTTTGACAAGGTACCAACACTGCACTGCCTGAACACTGGGAGAGGTTTAAACATGTTCAAATTTGAAAATGATCTCAGAAAGAGAATTTTATGAAATACCTAGGTAGAAGATACGGGCCAACATCCATATGCTGGTTATAAAAAGAGCCGGATGCTAATGAAGCTTAAGGAATTAAGAAACACTGTTTACTGTGTTGGTGTGTTCTCTCTCCTTCAGGAAGTCATCTCAGGTCTGAAAGAGCTCGGCCACAAAGTCCCAGTTACCCAAAACGTGGTCAACGCTGTCTCAAAGAGGGACGGAGAGTGCATCGAAGCAGTGTCCGACGCTCGGAAGATGGGCAAAGCTGCGGGATACTGACGTCCCATTACAGGACACATCTCCCACATCCGTGTAGCGTACAGGGGTCCGGGGACCGCCTCCACATATGGACCGCCTGGATGTCTCAAAATCTAAACTTTAAGGCCGGGGTGGTGGGGTTAGGGTGGTGGTGGTGGTGGAGGGGTTGTTAAAAAAAAAAAAAATCCACTGTATTCTGACTTTATATTATCACCGTTTAGCTGCTTCACTCACCAATCAGCAAGCTTCTGTCTGGTATTCCTGACTACCTGGAGGTGCGCATTGGTTCCCCTCTAGGTGGCGCTGTGAGAAGGTGACTCACCCAGCCGGTCCCTCGTAGTCTAGAACCCGTACGCATTCCTCAGAACAACTCTGCCCAGACCTTACACTATGGTGTAGCATATCTACAAAACCTGCACACCTTCCTCCTGGCTTCAGGTGTGATGGTGTGAAGGGTGAGGGTGAAGGTTACTGCCTCGTCCTGTAGACCTGGCGGGTCATACGTCCCGCTCGCTCCCTAGTCTCCACATTCTCCGTCCAGCTAAGAAGCCAGGTTCTAATTCTTTCCTACAGCGGAGTAAATGGTCAGCCGTCGCCAGTCTGGCCCACTGAACCCACACTGAACACCAAAACACACCACACTGAACCTGAACAACACTGCAAACCGCACCACATCTTTTCTCCGTTGCGCTGTATTTCGATTAGGTTTATATACATCACTTTATACTGATTAAGATTTCACACCCCCATACAGCCATAACACCAAACCACCTCCCTGTATCTACTCTCACCACCTTCGCACCTCCAATCATCTCCCCTGACCGTACAGGTCACACTCTGTAGGTGTAACAGGTCCAGACCTGTAGTCCACTCGTTTTCCTCTGTGTACTGTATTACCCTGTTCTTTCATGGGCAAGACCTAGCCACAAAGTCCACCACAGAGGCAGGGTATGTATGTGGGTGGTGGGAATCATTCTCAGCACTGCTGCGACACTGGGACGTGTGGTGGTGGTGTTTAGTGTGGGGTGGTGCTGGTGTGAGTGGAATCAGACACAGCAGTGCTGCTGGATTGTTGAGACGACTGTGTCCCTCACTGTCCACTCTATTATACACTCCTACCTTGCTGGTCCACCTTGTAGATGGACATGCAGAGACGATAGCTCATCTGCTTGCTGCTGCAGTGGCAGTGCTTGGTCATCCTCTAGTCCTTCATCAGTGGACACCAGGACGCTGCCCCACATGAACGCTGCCCCGGGCGCTGCCCACAGGAACGCCGCCCCACCGGACGACGCCCCACCAGGAACGCCGCCCCACAGGACGCTGCCCACAAAGAAGCTTGGACACTGCCGCCACAGGACTCTGCCCCACAGGAGACGCTGCCCCACAGGCACGCTGCTGTGTCCTGATCCGCTCAGGACTAGCACAACACAGACTAAACATGAGTGGTGTGAAACAGGGCTGGTGGTGTTAGTGTCGTGGCTGATCAGTGGTGATATAATGCTGTTTCTAATGTTTTAACATTACAGTAGCATATTATAGCCCCCTCATCAATAAATAATGAGTTAATTAATAATAAAGGTGATTCTGTAAACCAGCTAAACCGTCCCTCTTTTGCCTTCCTTTGCTTTATTTCCACATCATGTCGGTTTTTTATTATTACTGGGTATACCTGTGGACGCTAAAGCATGTGTGTGTTAGACCCAACTTTTACCCCCTACCGCCCCCATTTTGTTGTACCCCCCCCCCCCC
Organism: Prochilodus magdalenae; assembly: GCA_024036415.1. Classification (NCBI taxonomy): domain Eukaryota; kingdom Metazoa; phylum Chordata; class Actinopteri; order Characiformes; family Prochilodontidae; genus Prochilodus; species Prochilodus magdalenae. The sequence continues at coordinate 23,464 of JAMWET010004573.1, forward strand.
AGGACCAGGTTCTGGATGGAGCCACATCAAAATTCAGGACACTCTCACATCAAAGACTCGGTCAGGTGGTCCAGAGTTGGTGATTGCCTTTATCCACTGCTGGTAGGACCCGTATGACCGTACGCTTCCATACACCTGCAGATTCCTCTACTTCCTTCATACTATGGTCTTTGGTTTGGCCACGCCCACATGCATCCCTCCTTTTAGCCAATCAGTACCATCTTGCTATCTGAGTCCCATTTTTCCACTACATGGAACGAGGACATTCCCCGCACCGTAGCACCTCTTTTCCAATCTATGGATCCCGGCCACTCACACCCCACAGGGGTTTATAGCCCCATCATTCCTCATAACAGCACTCACCTGCAGGAGCCTGGATGTTACTACCATCTTAATCACAGCAAGGGGAACCCTAATGGTCCAGAAGGGCGAGCTCTTCAGCTCTATTCTAATGATTGATCTGTTGAGCTAACGTGTCCATCATCAAACACTAACAGCTACATCTTGTAAGTAGTTCATTTACAGTATCGACTCAGTATCATCAAGTACTTGATAAATCGGGGGGAGCCCGTACTCGGCCCAGGAAGAAAACCATGGTACCAAGTAACTTCCCCAGTATAAAGTCTGGTGTGGGTGTGTAAAAACGTACAGACTCAGTCTCTCTTGGACCGTTCCACAGTCTTCGTTATGAAACACCAGGCTGCAAAGACAGTCGCGACCACTTTTCAACCCTGATAGTCTGATCAGTTTTCGAATAAAAAAATATACATATGGCACACAAACGATCTTAACAAACAACAACACAACAACAGTACATGAGCTCTTAAAACAATTTTTGTAAGAACTTTTTAACTATTAAAATGTACTATTCATTTACTATTTTAGTATTACTATTATTATTAATTAACTCTGTTACCACCGTATTCTGGGAGCAGAACCAAGACTGACATAACCAACCGCCTTAACCCGCAAAAGAGTGAGGGTTTGGTGTGAGGTGTGTACAGAGTTAGAGCTTGGTTTGGTGTGAGGGTGTGTACAGAGTGAGAGAGGGTTTTTGGTGATGAGGTGTGTCCACAGAGTGAGAGAGGGTTTGGTGTGAGGTGTGTACAGAGTGAGGAGAGAGGGTTTGGTGGGAGGTGTGTACAGAGTGAGGGAGAGAGGGGTTTTGGTGTGCGGTGTGTAACAGAGTGAGGGAGGAGAGGGTTTGGACGAAGAGGTGTGTACAGAGTGAGGGAGACGGAGGTTTGGTGTGAGGTGTGTACAAGAGTGTGGAGAGAGCCGTTTGGTGGTGAGGTGTGTACAGAGTGAGGAGAGAGGGTAGGATTTGGTGTGGCGGTGTGTACAGAGTGAGGGAGAGAGGGTTTTGGTGGTGAGGTGTGTAGCAGAGAGTGAGGGAGAGAGGGTTTGGTGTGAGGTGTGTACAGAGTGAGGGAGAGAGGGATTGGTGTGAGGTGTGGTACAGAGTGAGAGAGAGAGGGGTTTGGTGTGAGGTGTGTACAGAGTGAGGGAGCGGCGGGTTTGGTGTGAGGTGTGTACAGAGTGAGTGAGAGCGGGTTTGGTGTGAGGGTGTGTACAGAGTGAGGGGAGAGGAGGGTTTGGTGTGAGGTGTGTACATGAGGAGTGAGTGAGAGCGGGTTTTGGTGTGAGGTGTGTACAGAGTGAGAGAGAGAGGGTTTTTGGTGTGAGGTGTGTACAGAGTGAGGGAGAGCGGGTTTGGTGTGAGGTGTGTACAGAGTGAGGGAGGGAGGGGTTGGTGTGAGGTGTGTACAGAGTGAGTGAGGGAGGGTTTGGTGTGAGGTGTGTGTACAGAGTGAGGGAGGGAGGGTTTGGTGTGAGGTGTGTACAGAGTGAGTGAGAGAGGGTTTGGTGTGAGGTGTGTACAGAGTGAAGTGGAGAGAGGGTTGGTGTGAGGTGTGTACAGAGTGAGGGAGAGAGGGTTTGTGTGTGAGGTGTGTACAGAGTGAGGGAGAGAGGGTTTGGTGAGAGGTGTGTACAGAGTGATTGAGAGAGGGTTTGGTGTGAGGTGTGTACAGAGTGAGGGAGAGAGAGTTTGGTGTGAGGTGTGTACAGAGTGAGTGAGGGAGAGGGGGTTTGGTGTGAGGTGTGTACAGAGTGAGGGAGAGAGGGTTTGGTGTGCGGTGTGTACAGAGTGAGGGAGAGAGGGTTTGGTGTGAGGTGTGTACAGCAGAGTGAGGGAGAGGGGTTTGGTGTGAGGTGTGTACAGAGTGAGGGAGAGAGGGTTTGGTGTGAGGTGTGGTACAGAGTGAGAGAGAGAGGGTTTGGTGTGGAGGTGTGTACAGAGTGAGGGGAGAGCGGTGTTGGTGTGAGGTGTGTACAGAGTGAGGGAGGGAGGGTTTGGTGTGAGGTGTGTACAGAGTGAGTGAGGAGCGGGTTTGGTGTGAGGTGTGTACAGAGTGAGAGAGAGGAGGGGTTTGGTGTGAGGTGTGTACAGAGTGAGGACGAGAGCGGGTTTGGTGTGAGGTGTGTACAGAGTGAGGAGGGAGGGGTTTTGGTTACAGAGGTGAGATTACAAAGAGTGAGTGAGGGAGGGTTTGGTGTGAGGTGTGTACAGAGTGAGAGAGAGAGGGTTTGGTGTGAGGATTGTGTACAGAGTGAGGGAGAGCTGTAGGGTTTGGTCTGGTGAGGTGTGTACAGAGTGAGTGAGAGAAGGGTTTGGTGTGAGGTGTGTACAGAGTGAGCGAGAGCGGGTTTGGTGTGAGGTGTGTACAGAGTGAGTGAGAGAGGGTTGGTGTGAGGTGTGTACAGAGTGAGTGAGAGGGTTTGGTGTGAGGTGTGTACAGAGTGGAGTGAGAGAGGGTTTGGTGTGAGGTGTGTACAGAGTGAGGTGGAGAGCGGGTTTTGGTGTGGAGGTGTGTACAGAGTGAGTGAGGGCGGGTTTGTGTGTGAGGTGTGTACAAGAGTGAGGGAGGGAGGGTTTGGTGTGAGGTGTGGTACAGAGTGAGTGAGAGAGTGTTTGGTGTGAGGTGTGTACAGACGTGAGTGAGAGAGGGTTTGGTGTGAGGTGTGTACAGAGTGAGGGAGAGAGGGTTTGGTGGTGAGGTGTGTACAGAGTGAGGGAGAGAGGGTTTGGTGTGAGGTGTGTACAGAGTGAGTGAGAGAGAGAGTTTGGTGTGAGGTGTGTACAGAGTGAAGGGAGAGAGGGTTTGGGTGTGAGGTGTGGTGTACAGAGTGAGGGAGAGAGGGTTTTTGGTGTGAGGTGTGTACAGAGGTGAGGGAGAGATGGGTTTGGTGTGAGGTGTGTACAGACGTGAGGGATGAGAGGGTTTTGGTGTGAGGTGTGTACAGAGTGAGGGAGAGAGAGTTTGGTGTGAGGTGTGTACAGAGTGAGTGATCCGAGAGGTGTTTGTGTGAGGTGTGTACAGCAGTGAGGGAGAGAGGGTTTGGTGTGAGGTGTGTACAGAGTGAGTGAGAGAGGGTTTTGGTTGAGGTGGTTCAGATGTGCTGTACAGTCGCAGTGGTGAATGTAATGGGAACCAGGGTTCTCCATGTCTAGAACACACATATAGACACTGTATTGACTATCTAACCCACCAGTGAAGCTACACGTGTGTTCTGAGTGTGTATGGAATGTTGATGATGAAAATCTGGAAAACCTGGAAATGCTAAGTTCCTTTGGGGGACTATTTGACCTCACAGCGCCCTGCAGCATGTATCCCTCCACCATGAATGGAGTTTAAGGCGGAGATCTTCTCCACACTATCATAAACAGCGTCTCAGACATCAGGCAGCGTATTCATAATTCATATCGTCTGGTTACCTTCACCACTACTGGGAATAGTTGTTTCTCAAACTAAGTATTTTACACCAAACACACACTGAATGACTTTGTCATTAAACCCTCTTTGGCATAGCGACCACTTACACTGTCCAGTTCCAATTTTAATTGATTTGTTTCACTTGGGGGCGGAGCCTTCATTTTAGGAACCAAAAACTTCAAAAATGATAACTATGTGTAAATATGCATATGGTTTGTTGTTTAAGTAAGATATTTTCATTTACCTACTAAATCAGTGTTCCTTGCCTCAGGACAACATAATTTAGGTAGACCACTGTTAGTGTAAGGCGGTCATGCTAGGGCAGCCCTTTCAGCTCTGGTCCTGGGACCCCCTGCCCTGCGAGTCTGTGAGACATCCCTGATCTACCACACCCAGACTCCCCCATTGATCATATGATTCTGTTCTGTTGGAGCAAGAATAGGGGTTCCCCAGAACCAGGACTGAGATATACTCAGTTAAAGTTGGGAAGCACTGAGCAGCAAGTGATGGGATGTAGAAATATGACAACAGTCATAACCTTTAGTAATATTTACAGGAAATGGACAGCGTTTGGATCATTCCTGCTTACTGTTAGGATACCCCAGAAACAGGTCTGAGAAACAGTTAGGTGGTTAGACATCAGTTACCGTGACGTTTTTGTTATCTTTGTAGCTTGCTGTTGCCTTGAGAAAGAATTTCTGTGTGTGGTTAATTCCTGCTATTGTCAAAATAAAGTTGAGTCAGTAATAGATGACCTTACTTTGGCAAGTCATAAAGTCAAAAATAATAACAGAGGAAAGGGGTATGAGAAAATGACTTGGCAAGGTCAATACTCGGAGAGCTTAGAGTAGTTTAATGTACATATCAGAATTTCTACACATGACCCTCCTGTCTCTGTAAGTTGTCCTCTCCATAAAGGTGTCATTTGAGGACATGTTTTTTTTCCCCACTCAGACTGCCTATGTGGTTAAACAGGTAGAGTAGCCTGCCGTTTCACTGGCGTTACTGTAGACACATCATGTGTGACCTACTATGTTGTTTGCAGTGAGTTGTCTTACTGTTGTTAAGTGTGCAGCTAGGCTGCATCTCCGACACATTAGATTACTAGATCTAGATAGATTACTCAGTGGTGGAAACAGCCAGGACTTGTTTTGTGGTTGTTTTGTGTCAACAGCTTTCAAGGTCAAACGTGTTCTAGAATTCTGGTGGGTTCTAAAGGGTCAATAAAAGAGGAACCTTTACAGTCCTAATAAAGAAACTACTACTATCATAAAAGCCAGTCTACAGTGTTCAGCCCCGCCTTAACACAGCTTCACATAGTCACCCTTATACACACAGACATGTCAACAGTACACTGTGGTTTTAGCGATGACCCGTACAGAGGTTCCTCCAGACTGGCTCCGAATACACTCTACACAATACAAATACCTCCCGTGTTATTATAGTCCGGATTCTAGAGCTGTCTGCTGAGAAGACAGTCAGTCCACATTCTAAAACATGCCAACCATGTTTCTTATGTTGGATACCGGTGGCCATCAAAGTGTCTCTCTTCTTTGTATCTCCATGTGCTGTTAAACGGGTCGTACACTGTACCAGTCTACATACCATACTGACCCAGTGTTTAAATTACTGAGTAGTATTCTGAACTTGTTCACCTGGATGTGGTTCTACGCTGTGCCCGTGTCCACTCTATGGTCCGGTTCTAGAATGAAACGAGCTGTTTCCTCTTTTTGGTAAGCTTGTGAATAATTAGATGAGCTCTGCTCTGATTGGCTGGTGTACAGCGAGACCCTGCCCCTCATTACCACCCAGAAGCACCATGTGGAAACAGACTAAATAAAACAAGCCTCTGTGTAAATAAGCTCCGCCCTCATACTGTTTAGTTAGCTATGCTAGTTACTTGGAGCTAACATTTCCTGTACCAGCTACTGACTTTCCATTTGATTAACAAGCACGTCCACCATAAATCTTCACACTACTGAACATATTCATTCCCTACACGCCCTGATTAACCAGCACATTCGTCAATGAAAGACAGGAACCGTTTTTTTATTGATTTTAGAAAAGCATTCGATTCTACTTGGCTATATTACAAAATCCTCCAGACGGGTGTAGGGGGTGAGGTCTATGACATCATCAATCCGCTGTATTTCAGTAATAAATGTGGAGTAAAGATCCGGTCTCTTTACTCAGGGGGCGTGGGTGTTAGGCAGCCACACAAACAGAGGTTTACTTTCTTCCTCTGTGCAGATGACCTGGTGCTGCAGCAACATCTGGATCTGCTGGAGGAAGTAGAGTAACCCGATAAGTCTAAAGTAATGCTCGTCCCAGAAGAAAGCCAGATCCCAGATAGAGCAGACACATCTTCAATCCAGACCCTAAGATTAGCGCCTCAGGAGGTTTGGTTCTGGCAGTGACCGCAGCAAAAGAGCCTCTTACTCAAACTAAGACACAGTTTTCTTTAAGATCAAACCCCAATCAGAATCTGGTTGGATTATAGTCTGACAGTATAATCCCACCCACTCCGCTGTGTGGACGTCCTGCATGCCAGAATTTCTAGATGTGATTCTAGACTGATCCAGTTTCTACATCCATTACCTATCTGGTTTGCCTCCTCCACCCTCTCCAGAAAGAGCCACCCCTTAATCAGACCAGCAAGAGGACCACTGCCTGGATAGTAATCTGACAGAGCCTCAGGGTGTGTTTTACAGTTCAGTGTGTATTTGGGGGCACCTGGTTCTGCCAACCTGCCAACTAAGAGGAGGAGGAGGATGTGTTTTGTGTTACGCCCACGTTCGCACTGCTTGACATATTTGGTTGTTAGCTACACCTGGATGCTATGGCGTTCTGCAGCTATGGTGGGACAAGAAGAAAGAAGATATTGATCGCCGCCAATCGTTGTTATATGTGTTATATGTATTACAGTCCCACTTGCTGTAATATTAAACACAAAGGGAAGTCGTGTCCTGACGGGAGTTTCAGGAATGCTGTGCCGTGGCTGCGGACGTCAGAACCATGTTCAGAGGAGTTTTGGACGGTGAGTTAAACCGCTTCACTCTGGGAGATGTTTGTATGTTCCCGTTATAGATCATCTACCAGCGTACAGAAAACGAAGTGTCAGCTTGAACGTGGTACGGTAGCACGAACGTGATAGATCACTAACAGAAACATCCACCCTGACGTTCCAAATGCCAATCAAAACTAATACACCCCGTCTTCACACCGTCCCAGGGTGCTATATTAATATACACCCTGGGACAGGGGGGGGGTGTTGACAGACGGTGTAATTAGTTTTATTGGCATTTGGACGTCAGGTGTGGTGTTCTGTAGTGATCTACACAGTTATCGTGCTACCGTACCACGTCAAGCTGAAACTTCGTTTTTTCCGTAAACGCTGTAGATGAGCTATAACGGTGAACATACAGAAACTCACACAAGAGTGAAGAGGTTTACTTCACAGTCCAACTCCTGAACATGGTTCTGGAGTCCGCAGCCACGCAGCATTCCTGAAACTCCCGTCAGGACACGACTTCCTTTGTGTTTAAATATTAAGCAGCGAAGTGGGACTGTACTACAGTACATAACACATATAACAACGATGCGGGCGATCACTATCCTTCTTCTGCTTTCCCACCATAGCTGCAGAAAACGCCAAGCATCCAGGTGGACTAACACCAACTATGTCCAAGGCAGTGGAACGTGGGCGTAACACAAACACATCCTCCTTCCTCCTCTTATTGGCAGGTTGGCAGCCAGGTGCCCCATACACACTGGGGGAAACTGTAAAACACCCTGAGGCTCTGTCAGATTACATCCAGTGGTCCTCTCTGCTGGGCTGATTAAGGTGGGCTCTTTCTGGAGAGGTGGAGGAGGCAAACCAGATAGGTTATTTGGATGTAGAAACTGGAGCAGTCTAGAATCCACTCTAGAATTCTGCATGCAGGACGTCCACACAGCGGAGTGGTGTGGGATTATACTGTCAGATATATCCAACCAGATTCTCGATTGGGGTTGATCTTTAAAGCAAACTTGTCTAGTTTGAGTAAGAGGGCTCTTTGCTGCGGTCACGGCCAGAACCCAAACCTCCTGACTCCGCTAATCTTGGTCTGGATTGAGATGTGTCCTGCTCTCCGAGGGATTTGGGCCTTTCTTCTGGACGCAGACATTACTTTGACTTATCGGGTTTACTCCTACTTTCTCCAGCAGATCCAGATGTTGCTGCCAGCCACCAGGTCATCTGCAAAAAAAACCCAAAGGGAGGGGGAGAAAGTAAACCTCTGTGGTGTGGCTGCCCTAACCCACGCCCCCCCCCCCCTGAGTAAAGAGACCGGATCTTTACTATCCACATTTATTACTGAAATACAGCGGATTGATGATGTCATAGACCTCACCCCCTACACCCGTGGAGGATTTTGTAATATAGCAAGTAGGAATCGAATGCTTTTTCTTTAAAATCAATAAAAAAAACGGTTCCTGTCTTTCATTGACGAATGTGCTGGTTAATCAGGGCGTGTTAGGGAATGAATATGTTCAGTAGTGTGAAGATTTATGGTGGACGGTGCTTGTTAATCAAATGGAAAGTCAGTAGCTGGTACAGGAAATGTTAGCTCCTAAGTAACTAGCATAAGCTAAATCTAAACAGTATGAAGGGCGGAGCTTTATTTACACAGAGGCTTGTTTTTATTTAGTCTGTTTCCACATGGTGCTTCTGGGTGTAATGAGGGGCAGGGTCTCGCTGATTACACAGACCAATCAGAGCAGAGCTCATCTAATTATTCACAAGCCCTTACCAAAAAGACGGAAACAGCTCGTTTCATTCTAGACCGGACCAATAGAGTGGACACGGGCACAGCGTAGTAGAACCACATCCAGGTGAACAAGTTCAGAATACTAGCTCAGTAATTTAAACACTGGGTCAGTATGGTATGTAGACTGTACAGTGTACGACCCGTTAACAGCACATGGAGATACAAAGAAGAGAGACACTTTGATGGCCACCGGTATCCAAACATAAGAAAACATGGTTGGCATGTTTTAGAATGGGACTGTAAGCCTACTGTCTTCTCAGCAGCAACAGCTCTAGAAATCCGGACTATAATAACACGGGAGGTATTTGTATTGTGTAGAGTTGTGTCGGAGCCAGTCTGGAGGAACCGCCGTACGGGTCATCGCTAAAAAACCACACGTCACGGTGTACTGTTGACATGTCTGTGTGAGTATATGGGTGGACTATGTGAATCCTCTTGGCTGTGTTAAGGCGGGGCTGAACACTGTAGACTGGCTTTTATGATAGTAGTAGTTTCTTTATTAGGGACTGTAAAGGTTCCTCTTTTAGTTGACCCTTTAGAACCACCAGAATTCTAGAACACGTTTGACCTTGTGAAAGCTGTTGACACCAAACAACCACAAAACAAGTCCTGGGCTGTTTCCACCACTGAGAATCTATCCTAGATCTAGTAATCTAATGATGTCGGAGATGCAGCCTAGCTGCACACTTAACAACAGTAAGACAACTCACTGCAAACAACATAGTAGGTCACATGATGTATACAGTAACGCCAGTGAAACGGCAGGCTACTCTACCTGTTTAACCACATAGGCAGTCTGAGTGGGGAAAAAAAACATGTCCTCAAATGACACCTTTATGGAGAGGACAACTTACAGAGACAGGAGGGTCATGTGTAGAAATTCTGATATGTACATTAAACTACTCTAAGCTCTCCGAGTATTGACCTTGCCAAGTCATTTTCTCATACCCCTTTCCTCTGTTATTATTTTTGACTTTATGACTTGCCAAAGTAAGGTCATCTATTACTGACTCAACTTTATTTTGACAATAGCAGGAATTAACCACACACAGAAATTCTTTCTCAAGGCAACAGCAAGCTACAAAGATAACAAAAACGTCACGGTAACTGATGTCTAACCACCTAACTGTTTCTCAGACCTGTTTCTGGGGTATCCTAACAGTAAGCAGGAATGATCCAAACGCTGTCCATTTCCTGTAAATATTACTAAAGGTTATGACTGTTGTCATATTTCTACATCCCATCACTTGCTGCTCAGTGCTTCCCAACTTTAACTGAGTATATCTCAGTCCTGGTTCTGGGGAACCCCTATTCTTGCTCCAACAGAACAGAATCATATGATCAATGGGGGAGTCTGGGTGTGGTAGATCAGGGATGTCTCACAGACTCGCAGGGCAGGGGGTCCCAGGACCAGAGCTGAAAGGGCTGCCCTAGCATGACCGCCTTACACTAACAGTGGTCTACCTAAATTATGTTGTCCTGAGGCAAGGAACACTGATGTATAGTAGGTAAATGGAAAATATCTACTTAAACAACAAACCATATGCATATTTACACATAGTTATCATTTTTGAAGTTTTTGGTTCCTAAAATGAAGGCTCCGCCCCCAAGTGAAACAAATCAATTAAAATTGGAACTGGACAGTGTAAGTGGTCGCTATGCCAAAGAGGGTTTAATGACAAAGTCATTCAGTGTGTGTTTGGTGTAAAATACTTAGTTTGAGAAACAACTATTCCCAGTAGTGGTGAAGGTAACCAGACGATATGAATTATGAATACGCTGCCTGATGTCTGAGACGCTGTTTATGATAGTGTGGAGAAGATCTCCGCCTTAAACTCCATTCATGGTGGAGGGATACATGCTGCAGGGCGCTGTGAGGTCAAATAGTCCCCCAAAGGAACTTAGCATTTCCAGGTTTTCCAGATTTTCATCATCAACATTCCATACACACTCAGAACACACGTGTAGCTTCACTGGTGGGTTAGATAGTCAATACAGTGTCTATATGTGTGTTCTAGACATGGAGAACCCTGGTTCCCATCACCACCACTGTACAGCACATCTGAACCACCTCACACCAAACCCTCTCTCACTCACTCTGTACACACCTCACACCAAACCCTCTCTCCCTCACTCTGTACACACCTCACACCAAACCCTCTCTCACTCACTCTGTACACACCTCACACCAAACTCTCTCTCCCTCACTCTGTACACACCTCACACCAAACCCTCTCTCCCTCACTCTGTACACACCTCACACCCAAACCCTCTCTCCCTCACTCTGTACTACACCTCACAACAAACCCTCTCTCCCTCACTCTGTACACACCTCACACCAAACCCTCTCTCCCTCACTCTGTACACACCTCACACCAAACTCTCTCTCACTCACTCTGTACACACCTCACACCAAACCCTCTCTCCCTCACTCTGTTACACCACCTCACACCCAAACCCTCTCTCCCTCAACTCTGTACACACCTCACACCAAACCCTCTCTCACTCACACTCTGTACCACACCTCACACACACCAAACCCTCTCTCACTCACTCTGTACACCACCTCACACCCAAAAACCCTCTCTCCCTCACTCCTCACTCCTGTTGTACCACACCTCACACCAAAAAAACCCTCCCTCTCCCTCACTCTGTTTACACACCTCACACCAAAACCCCGCTCTCCACTCACTCTGTACACACCTCACACCAAACCCGCTCTCTCTCCTCACTCTGTACACACCCTCACACCAAAACCCTCTCTCCACTTCACTCTGTACACACCCTCACACCAAACCCGCTCTCCACTCACTTCTGTACACACACCTCACACCAAAACCCTCTCTCACTCACTATTGACACACCTCACACCAAACCCTCTCTCACTCACTCTGTACACACCTCACACCAAACCATGACACTCCTCTCTCACTCTGTACACACCCTCACACCAAACCAACTCCTCTCACTCACACTCTGTACACACCTCACACCAAACCCTCCGTCTACCCCTCACTCTGTACACACCTCACACCAAACACCCGCTCTCCCTCACTCTGTACACACCTCACACCAAACCCTCTCTCACTCACTCTGTACACACCTCACACCAAAAACCCTCTCTCACTCACTCTGTACACACCTCACACCAAACAAGAGATCAACTCCCTCACTCTGTACACACCTCACACCAAAACCACTCTCTCCCTCACTCTGTACACACCCCTCAACCACACCAAAACCCTCTCTCTCTCACTCTGGGTACACACCTCACAAAAAAACCCTCTCTCCATCACTCTGTTACACACACCTCACACCCAACCCTCTCTCCCTCACTCTGTACACAAACCTCACCACCAAACCCTCTCTCCTCACTCTGTACACACCGCACAAACAAACCCTCAAAAATCTCTCACTCACTCTGTACACACACCTCACAACCAAACCCTCTCTCATACCTACTCACTCTGTACACAACACCTCTTAACACCAAAACCTCTCTCTCCTCACTCTGTACTCCACACACCTCACACCAAAACCCTCTCTCCACTTCACTCTGTACAAACCTCACCTCACACCAAACCCTCTCTCCCTCACTCTGTACACACCTCACACCAAACCCCTCTCTAACCTCACTCCTACTGTACACACCTCACACCAAACCCTTCTCTCTCACTCACTCTGTACACACCTCACACACAAAACCCTCTCTCACTCCACTGTTACACACCTCACACCCAAACAACCTCCCTCTCCCTGTCACTCTGTACCACACTCTCTCACATCACACAAAACCCTCTCCTCACCTCACTCTGTACACACCTCACACCAAAACCCTCTCTCCCTCACTTCTGTACACACCTCACCACCAAAACCGCTCTCCCTCACTCTGATACACACCTCACCAAAAAAACCCCTCTCTCTCTCACTCTGTACAACACCTCACACCAACCCTCTCTCACTCCACTCTGTACACCACCTCACACCCAAAACCCTCCCTCACTCAACTCTGTACACACCTCACACCAAACCCGCTCTCACTCACTCTGTACACACCTCACACCTAAACCCCGCACCTCCCTCACTCTGTAAACACCTCACACCAAACCCTCTCTCTCTCAATCTGTTACACATACTCACACCAAACCTCTCTCCCCACTCTGTACACACCTCACACCAAACACTCTCTCCCTCACTCTGTACACACCTCACACCAAACCCTCTCTCCCTCACTCTGTACACAACGCCACACCAAAACCCTCTCTCCCTCACTCTGTTACACACCCACACCAAACACCTCTCTCCCTCACTACTGTACACACACTCACACCAAACCCTCTATCAATCCTAACTCTGTACACAGATCTACACATAAACCCCCTCTCCCTCACTCTGTACACACCTCACACCAAACACCTCTCTCCCTCACTCTGTACACACCTCACACCAAACCCTCTCTCCCTCACTTATCTGTACACAACTCACACACCAAACCCTCTCTCACTAACTAACACGCTCTCAACAGATATAACCTTCACACACAAAACCCTCTGAATCTCACTCTGGGCTACACACCTTCACACCAAACTCCGCTCTCACTCTGTAACACACCTCACACCAAACCCTCACTCTTTTGCGGGGTTAAGGCAGGTGGATTATGTCAGTCTTGGTTCTGTCCCCAGAAAGAATTAACGGTTGTAACAGGAGGTTATTAATAATAATAGTTTAATACTAAAACTTATAGTCAAAATACATTAATATCAGTAATATTTTACTAGTTAAAAAGTTCTTACAAAAATTTGTTTTACGAGCTCCTGTTGTTGTTGTTGTTGTTGTACTTGTTAGATCGTTTTGGGCCCATCTGTGTGATTTTTTATTCGAACCTGATCAGGACTATCAGGGTGTGAAAGTGGTCGCGACTGTCTGTCAGCCTTGTGTCATAACGAGACTGTGGAACGGTTCAAGAGAGACTGAGTCTGTACTGTTACACACCCACACCAGGACTTTTATACTGGGGGACAAAGTACTGGTTACCATGGTTTCTTGGCCGAGTACGGGCTCACTGTTTATCAGTACTTGGATTGATACTGAGTCCGATACTGTACTGAACTACTTGACCAATGATGTAGCTGTTAGTGTTGATGATGGACACGTAGCTCCAACAGATCAAATCATTAGATTAATAAGATGATTGAGCTCGCTGGACCATTAGGATTGTCCCCTTGTGTGATTAAGATAGGTAGTTAATCCAGGCTCCTGCATGTGGTGCTGTATTTTGTATGAGGATGATGGGGCTAATAAATACCCTGTAGGGGTAGTGAGTGGCGGGATCATAGATGGGGAAGAGGGAGCTACGGTGCAGGGAAATGTCTGTAGTTACATGTGTGGAAAATGGCTCCAGAAGCAGATGTTACTTGATGGCTAAAAGGACGGGACCCCTTGCCCCCACTGTGGCGTGTGCCCCAAAGGACAAGTAGTCGTTGACCCGACAGGAAGTAGCTGAATCCTGCAGGTGTATGGAAGCGTATAAGCGACCTCATACGGGGGTGACTCCACACACCGAGTGGATAAAGGCATTACCACCAAATCTGGGGACCCACCTGACCGAGTTCTTTGACTGTGAGAGTGTCTGAACATGATGTGGGCTCCATTCCAGAACCTGGTCCGGTAAACACATGCAGCCCCGGTAGAGTCCACAGGGTATAACCCATTAATAATAAAAACACCACATGATGTCGGACCACAACCGCCAAAGCAAATGAAGGACAAAAGAGGACCGTTTAGCTGCGTTACAGAATCACCTTTATTATTTAATTACTCAATTAATTATTGATGAGGGGGCTATTAATTATGCTGAACTGTACAATCCCCGTTTAACCCCCCCCAAATTAGAAACCAGCATTAAGTACACCACTGATCTAGCACACCAGACCACTAACACCACCGCCCTGTTTCCACACTCAGGTTAGTCTGTGTGGTGCTAGTCTGAGCGGATCAGACACAGCAGCGTCCTGTGGGGCAGCGTCCTGTGGGGCAGCGTCCTGTGGGGCAGTGTCCAGCGTCCTGTGGGCAGCGTCCTGTGGGGCGGCGTCCTGTGGGGCGGCGTCCTGTGGGGCGGCGTCCTGTGGGCAGCGTCCTGTGGGCAGCGTCCTGTGGGGCAGCGTCCTGTGTCCACTGATGAAGGACTAGAGGATGACCAACACTGCACTGTGCAGCAGCAGATGAGCTATCGTCTCTGACTGTCCAATCTACAAAGGTGGAACCAGCAATGGTAGGAGTTTCATAATAGAGTGGACAGTGAGTGGGAGGACACAGTGTCTCAACACTCCCAGCAGCACTGCTGTGTCTGCATCCACTCACACCAGCACCACCCACACAACACTCACCACCACCACGTCAGCTGTTCCCTGCAGTGCTCGATGGAATGATCCACCACCCACATACTACCTTGCTCTGTGGTTGGTCATGTGGTGGTCTTGACCATTGAAGAACCAGGGAAATTTTTAATACAGTACACAGAGAAGAAACAGATGGACTTACAGTCTGGACATGTTACACCTACAGAGTGGTCATGTTACGGTCAGTGGGAGCTGATAGGAGAGTGGAGGTGGTTGAGAGTAGATACAGGGAGGTGGGTTTGGTGTTATGGCTGATGGGCCCGCCCCCCCCTGTCGCACACACTCTTTAGATCAGTATAAAGTGATGTATTGAGAACCTAATCTAACATACAGCTCGAACGGAGAAAGATGTGTGCGGTTTCGGCGTGTTCAGGTTCAGTGCTGGTGTGTTGGTGTTCAGTGCGGGTTCAGTGGCACGGCTGACCCTTTACTACGCTGTAGGACTATGAGACCTGGCTCTTTAGCTGGACGGAGAATGTGGAGACTAGTGAGCGAGCCGGGACGTCACCACTGACCCTACCAGGGTTACAGGACAGGCCAAGTAACCCTTCACCCTCACCCTTCACACCCAAACACCTGCAAGCCAGGAGGAAGTTGTTGCAGGTTTGTAGATATGCTACACACCATAGTGGTGCAGGTCTGGCAGAGTGTTATGCCGAGCATGCTTACGGGTTCTAGACTACGAGGAGCCGGGCTGGCAGTGAGTCACCTTCTCACCAGCTGCCACCTAGAAGCGGAGAACCACTGCCGCACCCTCCAGGTAGTCAGGAATACCAGACAGAAGCTTGCTGATTGGTGAGTGAAGCAGCTAAACGGTGATAATATAAAGTCAGAATACAGTGGATTTTTTTTTTTTTTAACAACCCCTCCACCACCACCACCACCCTAACCCCACCACCCCGGCCTTAAAGTTTAGATTTGAGACATCCAGGCGGTCCATATGTGGAGGCGAGGGTCTCCGGAAACCCTGTACGCTACCACGGATGTGGGGAGCGTCTGTAATGGGACGTCAGTATCCCGCAGCTTTGCCCAATTTCCGGAGCCGAGGAACTGCTTCGATTGCACCTCTCCGTCCCTCGTTGAGACAGCGTCTGACCAACGTTTTGGGTAAATGGGACTTTGTGCGAGCTCTTCTCAGACCTGAGATGACTTCCTGTAAGGACAGAGAACACACCAACACAGTAAACGGTGTTTCTTAATTCCTTAAGCTTCATTAGCATCCGGCTCTTTTTATAACCAGCATATGGATGTTGGCCCGTATCTTCTACCTAGGTATTTCATAAAATTCTCTTTCTGAGATCATTTTCAAATTTGAACATGTTTAAACCTCTCCCAGTGTTCAGGCAGTGCAGTGTTGGTACCTGTCAAGTAAGCGCTCAAACAGGAAGTCCGGTTTGCTCACTTATCACAAGGGTTGCAGCGATGGATCTTCAGGGCTATTCCCGAAACCACAGGAAAGTTCATGAGGGCCATGATGGAAAAACAGTACAGTTGAGTTAGAATGAAATCAAAACAGAGCTACTACAGAGGTCCAGCTGCAGCTCAGGAACTACTGTACTGCACAGCAAGTGAAGCTCAGTCTGCGTACAGTGAGGAGGTCCGCTTCATTCCTGTTACACACTCTACAGACACTCCTCATCTACAGAGCAGCTGCTCCCAGGAAGATAAAGGGTACCAGGATCAATAACTGATGATAAGTTTAGACTGATATGATCAATATTTATTGAGCTACACCTACAGAAGTCTGTCTCTCAGTATGGACATCGCGGCCGCCAGTTGTTGACTAAGCCCAACATGACAGACGTCTTAGGTATGGAAGCTGTAGAGGTCCTAATGGAGTCCTGTGATAATCCATCCCCATGCAGCTTGAACATCCTCACCACAGTTCCTGCAGATGGTGCGGGGTTACGGGGTGGAGGTGGAGGGACACAGGTCTTTGGACGTGTGTGACCACAAACCGCCATTCTCGGTGCGACCACGTGCCTCCACACACGGATTCGTTGGGCGTTCTCACCAAGGGACTAAAGCGGGCTCGTCACTGAAGATGACCCGCTGCCATTTAGAGTCAATCCATGGACAGTCTGGTACGGACCACACTGCAGTGTTGGTGACGTGACGGGTGTTAAGGGACAGTCGTCGGAACGGTCTGGTGCAGGTCAGTCCTGCGTGGTGCAGCCGTTTTCTTGCCGATGGTGCTGCACTAAACAGGACGGACTCCATGTGGAGGTGGTGTTGGTGGTATATGATCTGGCCTGTTGCTGGAAGCGCTATGTATGAAGGGCTTTATTTTAAATAAAGGATCAAAGAAGGTTGTTGTAAGGACATGCAGGTGTGCCAATAGAAGAGGTGGAACGCTGTTAGCAGTAAGAGACTGAAACTCACGCATGGTGATCCCGGTGGGGATCTGGAGCCCCGTCACCTCCAATGATCACAGTGTTGGTTTGTATAGCAGCGTTGGATGTGAAGGATGTCGTCGAGCTGTATGAGTGAGGACGCTCATCCTGCACACACAGAAGCTCTTAACGTCAAGACTTGGAACCTGTACTCAGTGGTACCATCTGTTACAGAAAGCCGAGCTCAACCCAGGGTGAACCCGGTCTGTGGTTCCGCAAAAGTCTGTTCATCATGTTGTTGAGGATGATGCCTGTTGTGTTGAGGAGAGGACTCCAGAGCCAAACCTGACCAGGACCAGGGAGATTCAGGAAGAATGAGGAAAAATAACAATTTATGTTAATAATCTGCATTATTTAAAGTGTAGCTTAACGGTGAATATGGTGAACTCCCCTCCACCCATCCCTCAGCTAATTAAAACCGTGAGGGAAGTGGTAGTTGTAAGTGGGGTGGTGGATTACACTCCCAGGTAGTTGAATGGTGCCTGGTGGCAAGACACAGCCAATCCGTCTCCTCATCAAGAAAAGACCTGACACAGGGGGTGGTGGCCGAGGGGTGTACCCATATTTGTGATATTGTAGGGACTATTTCGTTCCTCCACGGGTTCTGTCCATCTTGAATTTTCCTCTGATGTTTTCTTCTGCAAACTTCGATCTGAGTCATGTTACCGCCTTTAGGGAAACACAGGTGATACCGATAACAGTATTATGGTCAGGTGTACAGGTAAGACCACCCAGAGTACCCAACAGCCCCACCCAATGGCAAAGCTGCTCTTCACCAAACCGCCTTCACATCAACTACCATGTTGTCTGAAGTATCCGGCAGCTGTGTAGGGGCCGTTGGATGTAGACTAAGTGGGGAAATCTAGCTGGAACCTGGTCTGTCATGGATGTTTATGTTTGAAATGAGGACTGAAGATGAGTTTCTACTGACTCAGCTCCTGGACGTTCTCTGGGAGGATATTATCAAAATATACAGTTTGTTGTAAGATACTAAAACTGCAGTTTTGACTCAATGGACAAGTTGGCATGAATAGGAGATAAATATGGGGAAAAAAAGGGAAATGTATTTGCCATTAATTTGAATTTAGAAAGTCATTCGTAGGACATTGCGTGTCTGTTTTCTGCTGACCTCATTCCCGAAAGGTCCACCAGCCCACCTTTCTCTTAAAGATTCCAGTGTTGTAACCCACCTTTTGCGGGTTGAATCTGGGGGTCCCTTCAATAGCAATCCCTCCCAAAATTCCCGCTGACAAAACCTTGCTGGCCTCTATGTCGCGATGGTAGCGTCCAGCCACCCGCTCTCTTCCCTTCTAGAGAAGCGGGGGATGGTTTATAGCCTGGAGAGCAACACCAACATCTCACCTCAGGCCCCTACAATACTGCAGCACATGGTAGGCTAAATCAGTATCCCACACTCGTTACAGAGGGAAGATCAAATACAGTCAGCTTACATAATATATCATATCTCCAGAAAAAATCCTCACCAGAACACCATCAGGTAATATACTCATCTCCAATCTCACCTTCCAAAAACGTTGATGAGGATGAAGGCGACCTGTGCACCTCTTGAAAGGTGGAGGGGGGAATAACATGGTTGTACATTTGCCCAGAGGAGACATTTCCAGGACCCGTCTCAGAGGGACATTAACTGAAACTCAAGATCCTCCAGAAGTGAGATTACTCACCTTAAACTACACCGCACACACAACACCACACACAAACCCACACACTTGGGGGAGAGGTGAGGGATTGGAGAGGTTAAATTGTTGAAGAGTGAGGTATTGGAGAGTTGAGGTATTGGAGAGGTGAGGTATTGGATGAGGTGAGGGTATGGGTGAGGTGAAGTATGTGAGAGAGGTGAGGGATTGAGAGGGTCAAGTGTTTGAAGAGATGAGGTTCTGGAGAGGTGAGGTAAAGCGTGAGGTGAGGTAGTGGAGAGGTGAGGGTATTGGAGAGGTGAACCAGTAGTGGAGACGGTAGTGGATAGGTGATGATAGGCATCCCTGGTACCTCTTCCTGTATGTCACTGATCAGGTCTCCTGGCTGTCTTTCTGTGTAGAACTCGTCGGCTCCACCCGCTGCTATCCTCTTCAGGGGTTCTCTGGGCGAGCTTCTCAAACTTCAACCGTGTGTCCCCTTCCTTTCAGCATCGTTCCCCTCCGCTGGTCCCGGAACAGACTCACTGAGAAAGAGGGGAGTGGTGTTAAACCACAGCTTACTACGGGTGGAGGCAGTCCTGGAAAATGGGCCAGGTACATCTGAGATGACTGATATGGGTTTTATATTGCTGACGTATTTAAGTCTTTATGGTGTTTGGTTGGTGTGTCTGCTGGGACGTTATTTAAATACTAATAATAATTAATAAACGCAGCAGTTTATTTAATAGTTTTTGTTCCATTTTTGCTTTTATGCATCATTTGATCACATCAGCTGGCTTGTTTACACTGAGGTGGAACCTCACGATGAGTGGACCTACAGAAAAACGGCCCAAACTGTTTGCGAAAGACGTCTCGGTGCCATGACTTCTATTAAAGTTGAAACGAGGTTTTGAAAAAAGTTTCACATTTAATGAAATGCTGTATAAAAGTCCAGGTTTTTAGTATTCGGGCTTTGGACAAAACAGTCATCATGTGACGTTTTGGCCAAAAAACACTTTTCAGTGCTTCCCTAGTTTAATAGGAGACTAGGTTTCATAGGGAGGGTGTGCTGCAATGAGTCTAGTTGGAAGGTCATGGGGTGCCATGAATGTATTTTGATGACATCAGCGAGTAAAAACTCTTTAAAAGGGCGGTTATGTAATACGTTTTACTTTACTAGATCATCATAAGTTTATATGGTACAGACAATGGTGTGGGTGGCCAGCTTACCCTGGGCCACCAGGTGTCAGCGGCGAACCAGAGCGATCAATCCTAACACCCTGCACCTGGTGAATAAGCTATATTTACCTCTCAGGAAGTGGAGCTGGGGGACTGGGTCCTTTGGCATGCCAGGTGTGTGTATGGCAATGGCAATGGCAATGGCAACAATGGCAATGGAAATGTCAATTAGGAGGTACCTACGGTGGCGGAGAAAGCCCAATGTCCTGCAAGTTAAAAAGTGGAACAGAACCCGTTCTAGAGCGGGCCTGCCCTGTGAAACGTGGACGTAGAGAGAAATGTATAACACGAGAACCAGGCCAATAACACCCTACTGAATATTCATTAATGATCAGAAAACTTTTGCTGGACCTCTGGGCTGTCTCGGCTCTACGTCCAGGTCCAAGCAGCCCCGCTCTTGAGATGGGTCAGCTCCACTTTCAGTGTCCCTCGGAAACAACTTCCGCTGTGTTCTGAGGCTGTCTGCACTGTGTGTTTGGAAGGTGCATGTGTTGTCAGTGTTGCTGCGCGCTTTGATACTTTGCAGCGTGTCTCGAGTTGATGGTTTGCGACGAATGGTCTACATTTTTGAGCGCTTTGTGTTTTGAGACTTTGCAGGCCCGTTTTTAACTTGCCAGTGCATTGGGCTTTATCGCCCACCATAGGTAGCCAGTCTCCTACTGGCGATCTTTTTTTTTCCATTTCCTGCTCGTACTTTTCCCGGATATTGGGGTGTGCAGCCCGGCGTTCAAACCTCACTGATGATGTGGTGTGTTTATTATTTTATCTGCATTCTTTTTTCACGTACTTGTTTCTGTAATATTCTGGGTGACTCAATTTTCGGCTTCCTCGTTCCTTGGATTGAGTTAGTTTGTTCACTGTGTGTATGTTGTTATATTGGCTGTCCTCATCAACGCTATTGTGGCACACTTCACGCCGCTGACCTGTGCCTATCAGCACACCCCTTCCTGCACCTGTCATTCTACACCAAGCGGTGCGGGTACTAACTCAAGCTGGAGTAAAAAGACTCTGAGGGAGAAGGATGGAGTTAGGAGGGGTGTAGACTGTACCCATGCACTGGTGCTGTTCGACGTGGGGTGAGATATCGTGCCAGGGTTTTGTTGATTGTCACCCCCTCTCTGTCAGCTTGATGGTGGGGCTCCGAACAGCTCCGGCGGCCTACCAGGTCAGTTATACCGTACAGCTCGTGTACAAACAGCTTCATAGCCACGGATCGTCACCAGGAAACCCCGATCCCTGAGGACGCTGGAGAAGAGAAACGAAAAGTGGAAGAGCGAGGACTTGGGGGTGGAGAGAGGCGTTACCAGTGTACCTGCATGCCTCCTCCAGCTTCCTGATTAGTTTCTGAAATCCTCTGTCCTGTTTACAGACAATGGACGTACAGAGCGGGGCAACACCGCAGGTGCGCATTTTTACTAGTCATTAATGCTGCACTTATATCTCGTTTCTTCTGTAGGGGCACCTGGTTGTTCATGGGTAGTAACACTGAACTTATCTAAAGTGGGAGTTGGTGGAGCTCAGCGGGTAACACCACTACCCACCAGGGAGTCACCAACCAAAATGTGGGGGACTGGGGTTTTGTATCCCGGTATGGGGTGACTGTACTGTGCTACATCAATAAGAGTCCCTGGGCAAGACTCCCTAACACTACAACTGGCCCCACCTGTATTAATAACCTTTGTAAGTCACTCTGGATAAGAGCCTCAGCTGCACGCCATATTCTGCTGCGTTTGGTGCTTCATGAAATAGGAAGAGATCAGAGTAAGTGCACATAATACCAGTGGGACGGTCTGGAAAGAGATCAGAGTAAGGGTCTACACTGGTGAGGAATCAGAGTAAGGGTATACACGCGGTGGGAGGTCTGAAAGAGATCATGAGTAAGGGATTTAGCCACCTCCAAGTCTGGACAGAAATACCTGCTTTGAAGTTTCATCACTAATTTCATACCTGCCTTAATCAAACGAGCAGTCTGACAGACCTCCTTTGAAGACTTTTGGAACAGTTTCCCTGGCGTTTATTATTCCTCACTTTACCTGGAAACAAAAGCGAAAATACCTGATCAGGACGTTTACAATTAAAAAATAGGTGATCAAGTAATATCAAAATACAATAAGGTGTTTAATACATACTGAGGGAAATAAGAGCCTGTCATCAAGTCAATCACAGTAAACCCCTCCTACAGTTCAGCCAATCAGTACAGTAAACCCCTCCTACAGTCAGCCAATCACAGTTACCCTTCCTACAGTCAGCCAATCATAGTAAACCCCTCCTACACTCAGCCAATCACAGTGAAAAACCCCTCCTACAGTTAGCCAATCACAGTTAACCCTTGTCCTACAGTCAGCCAATCATAGTAAACCCCTCCTACACTCAGCCATTCACAGTAAACCCCTCCTACACTCAGCCAATCACAGTACACCCCTCCGACACTCAGCCAAACACAGTAATCCCCACCTACACTCAGCCAATCAGAGTAAACCCCTCCTACACTCAGCCAATCACAGTAAACCCCTCCTACACTCGCCAATCAGAGTAAACCTGTAGGATTGTACATCTAGAGTTGTCCAGATTATGGTGGATGCCTCTCCTGGAGCTTTACTGGTGGATCTGTAGTAAAAATCATTAATAAATATGATATTAATAAAGTATTATTACTGGGAGCCACAGTGACCGGGGCGGACCACCCGTAGGAGGAATACAGTGGACGTGTAGTAACAGCAGCGGTGCACCACAGGTATAGTGAAACCCGGACGTGTAGCTGTATGGTGTGACCTGACTGTACAGGGCACCTCCAGGACCGGGTGGAGAAACACCAACCTAATCTTTAACTAGAGCTCGTTTCATTCCACCCCCTCACAGCGGGTTCACCAGCTAGTTCTGCAGCGCTGTACCAACGTCAGAGTGGATGATTAAGAGAGTCATGAAAACCAGATCCAGATAACCCGTACAGTGAGGAGATCAGATGACCAAGTCTTATTTTCGTTTTTCATGGGCGGATGTCACCACCCGCTGGTTCAAGGTCAAACGGACATTTCGATAAGAAGCTAAAATCAGTCAGATTCAGCTCACCTGTGTGAATCAGGCCAGCCTGGTCCTGGCTGACACAACAGTAACTTCATAGTTTACTATGCAGTACCTTGGCTCTACGCCTTCGGGTCACTATCAGTGTGGCAGGGTTTCTTTACACGGTGTAAATTAACTGGATCATTAAAGAGTTATTCAGTAGATCTGGTTCACAATTTCAGCTGTATGTATAATATGTAAAAGGAGGGGTGTGTCTCTGACTTCTACACAGCACCTTACTGTTAACCATTGTTAGCTTACCGTTACTGTCCCTTATGGTGAATATAGCTCCTCCTCCGATGCCATTGCTCTGCGGGTGAATAACAGACGTGCACAGCAGAGCTGCTATTGCACTGTCTGCTGCAGAACCGTTAGATATCAGGATATCTCTGAGGAACAGAACACAGATACACAGCTCGATAAACCTGCTCTGCCAGGAAACATACCAGCCTGACCAGATACACCCGACTGACTCAGGACTTCCGGTGGCGCCATGTTTTTGTAAGCAGCAGGGGGTGAAAAATAGCTCCTATAAAAAACCAATTTAAAACAACTAGTCTCTGAAAACGACATCAACGGCAGAAAGTGTGACAAGTTTGAAGAATTTTGAGAAAGAAACCCCAATAAAAAAGCATGGAGAGGAAAGGAAAGGCTAATAAAAAGAAATTGCGGCACCGCAGGGCCAGAGAAAGAAACAAAAACGGGAAAACGCTCAGGGCGGGCGCGAACAAGAGTCGACGATACTGGCGGAGCTACGAAAGCTAAGACAAGAACACACAGAAGCAGCTAACGACAACAGAAGGCACTTGCAAGACTAGAGACTAACATGAAGGAGCTCGTGGAAGAACAGCCTCTTGGAGAAACGAGCAGTAAACGTAGAGGAAAAGGCCTAGGAATCTCGATATCACTCGTTGCGAACCATAGATACAACCGACAAACACTGCTTGAGATCTTTTCACCACTGTGCAAAAACATCGTTCTGGATCATCCGTTCTGAAACTTCGACGAGCTACCTCCAGAGCTAACCAGGACACCGAGTCTAGCCGAGCCCATTCATTCCGACCGGAAGTACCCGGCGCCGGCGACATGACCGTAAACAAGACGGGGCAAGCGCTGAGGGCGGGCGGGCGAAGCTAAGGGAAAAATCCGTTTCGGCTCGCGCTACCTCTCTTTTCCTCGCCAATGTTCGGTGGGGTCGTTGGTGAATCAGTTGGAACGAATTAAAGATTCTGGTGTGCCTCACACAGAGGAAGGCTCATGGATTGCAGTCTCCAGGATTTTTCTCGGAAACAATTCTTAGAGCCCGATGTTGCTAGCAGCGTGGTGGAACTGGAAGGGCTTCAGAGCCGGACCAGCTAGGTCAGACCTTAGCTTCGGAAAAAAGCCGCCGGCGGGTGTGTTTGCATTTTGTAAACAAAAACATGGGTGCACGGTACTCTGTCGTTGTTGACACCCCACTGCTCCGCTGATCTTGGGGTTTCCTCGATTATTAAGTGCAGACCTTTCTACTCCCATGAGAGCTTACTTGCCGTCATTGTTGCTGCAGTTTATGTTCCTCCGAATGGCTAATGCTAATGTGGCTAGTGAATAGACCTTTGTGCTGGCTTTAGTCGAAACTGCAAACGAAAGCACCCGTACGGAGCCCTTATGTCGCTTGGTGACTTTAACCTCTCCAATCTGAGATCTGGACTTTCCAGAGTTTTTACCAGAATGTCTCCTGCACAACAAGGGGGAACAACTTTGGATCATAAGACTAAATAAAGACATAAAGGGAATTTGAGACCAAGGGATGGATTCGCATAAAATTATCCTCTATTCGCAAGACGATATATTAACCTACATAAGTGAACCTTCAAACAACGTTCTGGCCCTTTCGGACAATTTAAAGGAATATGAGAAATATCAGGATATATGACCAAATGAATAATAAGTCAGTAGCTATGGCTTGCAGGTAATTGTCAGCAGAATTGGAGCGAAAAGTTCATTGTATAAATGGACGAAATAAGGGATTCTAGATACCTGGCATTATCATTACGCTACTTCTAAGTGTTTGAGAGTAACTATGGGAAAACTAATAAGATATAAAGAAGGATCTGGTAGGTGGGAAATGTACCTTTGACATTGACGGAAGAGAATAGAGACACAATAAGGAACATGAATATTCTTACCAACGAGTGTTATTTCTAGTTCTCAGCATTGCCTTTGGGAATCCAAGTTCTACCTTTCAAATACTAGAGAAAATTATTTCTACATTTCTTGGCAAAATAAAAAGCCAGAATTAACTAACGATTCTTCTTTGTACAAACAGAAGGGAGGATTAAACTTACCAAATCTAAAAACTACTATTGGGCAGCGCAACTAAGAGTGTTATTAGTGGATAGATACAGAGGACGACATGGGGTGGGTTGAAATGGAGCAAAGATCACTACAGGGTGCAAACCTTGGATTCACTGCATACTTAACAGAGAATAAAGGCACAATAAAGCTAACAGATAGATAAATGAGTGGGATCAGGGAAAACTTTTTAAAAAATATGGGGACAGAAGTGCGAAAGAAATTAAAATGGTTAATCCATTGTCAGAGCCACTAAAATAGCCACAACCCCAGATTTTACACCATCTAATCTGGATGCAGGCCTACAAAGAAAATGGGTAAATAAAGGGCTGGGTATAATTGCACAGATGTTTGAAGGGCTCAAACAATAAAGTCATATGAAAACTTGCGAAGGAGGTTTAACCTACCAGCACTGATTTTTATAAATTATACAGATAGGCAACTACCTCCAAAAACATGAGGAATGGAAGGATATATGCAAAATGCCAGGAAATGTTAATGTTGCTATAGAAGACAAAAAAATTATAAAAATAATTTCAAAAAATATACAACGCCAATACGAGAAAATGGAATGGAAGCAAAAAATATGGTAATATCGGAGTGAAAAATAGAGGAGCATTTGTGAGAGCGGGAAAAAACTAATAATAGTCCAACATGGAGAGAAATCGATTGGAAAATAAAAATGCCGATATCACCACTCTTTCTATTGGTAAAATACAGGAAAAATCTGTGATATGCTGGAGGGAAGTGGAATGTGGGGTGGGGGACTTAACATCAAATATTTTGGGATTGTCCCAAATACTGTTAGAATCTTGGAGAGTGTTCAAAAGAGATTAACCTGATTTAGGGATTAGAGTCCATTAGAAAACAGCACTTGTGGGTTACGGGTATACTCCCGGACAGTATGAGGAGGGAGATCGACTACTTATTTAGAGTTTACTCTTAATAGCAAAAAAAAAAGATAACGGTTTACGTGCTGAAACACCAGCCCCCACCATGGCACAAGGGAAAGAGAGGATAAAGAATCACAATGGAGAAAAATTCAGAGCAAGGCAGCTACGAAAGAGGTTGTGCAAAGCGGCACCATATACAGGCAATGCCAGAAGTCTGTCATCTCCTCTCTAATATTCCTTTATTTTAGTATTGTATATAGTTCCTCTCGACCAATAAGTATTGAATTGTTCTTATTTGTGAAAAAAAACAGTTAAAAAAAAAAAAACGGTACTGTCAGATAAAAAGACTGTCCAAGATAAAAAGGCACGACCAAATAAAACAGAAGACAGATTTAAAACATGGCTCAGAAAAACCGTACGACAAAAAACCAGACATCATACCACAACATGACTTCCATCCGAAACAGTGA
>JAMWET010004574.1:0-75000 GCA_024036415.1 Prochilodus magdalenae
AAAGACATAGATGGTAACAGGTTTTATCAACACTGGGATGGTTTTGGTCAAACTTAGAAAGATAAATGAAATGTGCTCGTACAGATCTCTTCATGCGTCCCCTCGTCCTCCTTTCTCTCCAGCCGCTAATCTAAAAGGAGAAATATAAAGACATCAGGACTGACT
Source organism: Prochilodus magdalenae (assembly GCA_024036415.1). Taxonomy (NCBI): domain Eukaryota; kingdom Metazoa; phylum Chordata; class Actinopteri; order Characiformes; family Prochilodontidae; genus Prochilodus; species Prochilodus magdalenae. The sequence goes on from JAMWET010004574.1 coordinate 166, forward strand.
CTGAGTCAGATTAAATATTAGGTTAGGCTCATGTAGACAGAGCTCCCATGTGGAGGGAAGCGGCATCTGGCTCCATGTACACTAGCAAAGTTTTTATCAATCAGTGCTTTATTTTTTATTAATGAATTACTACTGAAGTATTACTGATATTTATTGTCACATTTTAGTCTTTAAAATGTGCTTCAGAGTTCATTTTATTCTGATAGGTTTCTGACATCATCAGTTTAAATGAAGACTCTGCCCAATAGGACACAGCATGGTGGAAACTTCCGTTGGAAGGGAATCCCAGCTGGGAGGATGTATTGGCTACAGTACTGGTGTAACTCTGGTGTAAAACTGGCTGGACACAGAAATGAGTAGCCTTGTGTGTTTAAGGTGGTATTAACGTCAGACTCCTGCAGATGGTGCTACGTAAGGATGATGAGGGCTCACTTACATGCACTGGGGCTTCCTGAAACAGCTCTGAAGCCTGAAAGACAGATCATAACCACAGAATTAATGTAAGATGTGGTTTATGGGATGGATGGATGGATGGATGGATGGATGGATAGATTCTCCACTCACCGGACTGCTTCTTCTTCCAAATGAAACCTCCAACACAGACAGTAAGGATGAAGAGAAGAACCCCAACTGCACCAGCGATGATACCAACTGAACCTCCATCTGAAACAACACAGTCACATCACTGTAGACCTCACGCTGCTGTGCCAAACACTGTGGCCTGTGTTTGTCCGGGTGGGCATGTAGATTTCGTTATTCATCAGTTTCAAACTGTAAAGCCAAACTCTCTTCTGGTAATAACATCAAAACCATCAGTAATGTCAGTAGAAACAATTAACCCTTCCCAACTACTGTATGTACATGGATACAGGGTGGCACAGTGATGGCAAAGGGTAGTGCTGGGCCTGGGCCTGGGTTTGATTCCTGGCTGGGGTGTCCAGGGTCCTTTCTGTGTAGATAGTAGACATGACGAGTCTCTATGATGAACCTTCTTCACACCAAACCACACTGAACGATTTCCCTTCTCATCAGCAGCACTACCCAAGGTCTCAGGGTGGTCCTGCTTGGGACCGGGCAATGCAGGCGTGAGGCTCTTGGGGCAAATCTGGGAGACATTACACCCCACCTTCACTGATAAGAAGATACTGAAGCTAAATTCTCACAGGACAGGTGGAGGTTGTTATCTTGGTGATGTTAAAATGCTACGTATCTAAATCTTCTGTCCAAGGCTCTTCAAGGCTTATTCTGAGTGAACTGGTTGGTTGGTTGGTTGGTTGGTCTGGATTCTTGAATCTTGGGATTATTACATCCAGGATCCAGCGTGGGCACCAATCACTGTTCAGTTTCATTGAGGCATTAAACGGTATGTCTATGAGGGCAAAGTGGAGTGTGCAGTTGTTTCATTGGTGCAACATTGGATCTAAATCAGTCCATCCATCATTCAGGTGGCTCTCCTTTCATGCAGCTCTGAAGAATAAGAGCTAGTAACTCTCAACCTGAGGAGTCTCAATACCTGAGACAGATTCTCCTACCTGACCGCACTCTATGATCAGACACCAGTAGCACCTTCTCCAGACCGCTGTGCTGAATGATGCAGGTGTAGGTGTGTTTGTCCAGTTCCTCAGGTGAGACAGTCAGAATGCTCCTCTTCTGGAAGGTTCCATCCAGGTTGGGTAGCGTCTCTCTGAGCACCACGTCCTTATCCAGATCCTCTCCATTCTTCTGCCAGGAGATCATCACTGCTTTGGGGAAGAACCCTGTAGCATGACACACCACTGGAGAAGAAGAGTCCTTCTGGAACAGAGAGACCTCAGGAGGAACTGGAGAGAGAGAGAGAGAGAGAGAGAGAGAGAGAGAGAGAGATTTGTTGTTGTTGTTGAAACTGTGTCCTCCTACATTAGTTCTAGACTAGGCATTGCTTGCTGCCTGTTAGAGACGCCTGCTCAAAGAGCTTCCGCCTGTACACACTATGCTCTCGGCTCTGATGCTACATAATTGGTAGACAGAAGCCAAATGATCTGCCAGTGTAGTGAGAGAACTGAACTTGATGAAAGCACTCAAAGGACATGTCTAGATGACCAGAGACAAGATAATCTTACAGTTCCTCTACGGGCCTTCAGGCTCCTGCAACTGGTCCAGAACGCAGCAGCTTGACTCATCTTCAATCTTCCCAAGTTCACCCACGTCACTCCACTGCTCCGCTCCCTTCACTGGCTTCCTGCTGCTGCCTGACTCAGATTTAAAACTCTGAGGCCTACAAAGCCAAGAATGGACCAGCCCCTCCCTCCTTATGGCAACGGTGAAGACTCGATCTGTACCTCGAGCCCTTCCAGCTTCAAGCACAGCTAGACTCAACCCGCCATCCCTGAAGACACATGGAAGACAAGCGTCCAGACTCTTCTCTGTCCTGGAGCCCAGATGGTGGAATGAACTCCCACGGGCTGTCCGAACAGCGGAGTCCGAACACAGACTGAAGACCCATCTCTGTGTAATGCACTTCACTGAGTGAGCACTAGTAGAGGTGTAAGGTATATGTGTATGTACTTGTGTTGCACTTATAATGACCTTCCTTCTCTACAGGGATGAGCTCTGGGCTGGGGTTGCCAGGTAGTGCAATTTTGCTTTATTATGTCTGTGTATTGATCTCTCTAGGTATCAGCATTGGCCCTTGTTCGGGCAGTTCAGCTTTGAGTTTGAGGTCATTTCATTTGCCAAGATACCAACTCATTACCAGTTACGCTGATATTCTACTCTTGCTCTTGTTTTAGTTGTAATCTATTTATCGTTAAATGTTTATTTGCTACACCTTGGGATGGAGAGTAACGCAGTTTCAGTGCTCTGTATGACTGTACATATGGAAGTACTGACAATAAAACTACTAGACTTGATTAAAACATATTCACAGTAACTAATCAGAACACTGTACCTTCCCTCTCCAGAATGGATCTGCCATGACCCACGAAAGTCTGCAGCAGATGGATGCATTCAGTCTCCAGGTACTGTTTCTGGGACTGATGAACATTAGCAGCCTCCATCTTCTGTTTGGTAAGAACAGCCTTAGGATGCACTGCAGTCCAAGTGTAAGTGTTCACGTCCAGACTGAGGAAGTCTTCTCCATCGTAACCAAACTGCATGTGTCCAGTTTTAGTTCCGTCATCATGCAGCTCACAGCCGTACATCACCTGTAAGATGTGGACTCCTGTAGGCACCCACCCACACACACACACACACACACACACACACACACACACACACACACACACACACACACACACACACACACACACACACACACACACACACAGAGTACTGAAGGCTGAATAGAGATCATGACTACACTCCTCTCCATTCTACACACTCCTCACCAGCACATTTATAAAACAGTGCTGCACAAATCATCAGTAACTAATGACTTCTAAAACAAAACGTGTTAGTCCATAGCTCTCTTTTCTCCCCACCTTAAACTCACTTAACAAATGAGGACCAGATCCTGCCAGAACCTCACCCAAGGCCTGCCAGAACCTCACCCAAGGCCTGCCAGAACCTCACCAAGTCCTGCCAGAACCTCACACAGGTCCTGCCAGAAGTAGGGTTGCCAGCTGTCTCGTAAAATACTTTATTTGGCAACTAAATGTTGCGTCCAGTATTAAACCAATACGGGACGCGATGTGTTCCGTATTTCCGTAAATGTCCGAGAAACGTGTGTCACACATACATGATTGATCACAATCTCCACCAACCACCACCCGCGACTGGGCATTCCGTATTTCAATACATGTCCAATACATACGTCTGTTACTCGCACATGAACCCATCCACAACCCTGAACATTTCTGAAAGGTGGCAACCCTAGCCAGAAGTCCTTTCAATTTTTGGTTCTTGTACTTGTGGAGTTTGGTACTATAAGCTGAGTGTGTTGATACTCACCTTCAGTCTGATTAAAGCGCTTCATTAGATTAACCACACCAGTTTTAGACACATCCTCAGTTGCCAGTGCAATATTTGTCTCTCGGTCCCAGTACTCTTTACCCACATTCTTCTCCATCCAGTCTGTCTTTGGGATCACCTTCCCAATGTAACTGTCGTAGTACTCAGTCTGTTCTCCGTCCACCATTCCAACCACAGAGAACTCTGGGAAACTGAATCCTGTGACTCCAGTGTAGAAGAACTGCAGAGAGTGGGAGGCTGAAACATAACCACAGAAATCTGTAAACGGTCTGAATGAGTTTCATTACGACCCGTCTGTGCATGTTGTAGTCTTCATCTCTATAGCAGCAGTATCTATATGTATCTAGATCTATTTTTACTATGACACTTTTATTTATTTGTTATTTGTAGGGCTGAACTCGAGTATAAAAGACACAATAATAATCACAGAACCTGTAAAACCTTTTCAGAGGCTTCCTCGATTATTCAGCACCTCTGTGGGCTAAGGAGGGTTAAATTCGTTATCATTCTAGCTCTTACTCTGAGCTGAGAAGAGGAAACGGCTGCAGATGATAAGCTGAGTTACTATTCTTACACCAATGAAGACAAGCAAAGTTTGGTGGCAGTGGGCTCTAATGTTAGCTAGCTATAGCTAGCATACCTAGCTAACTGCACTAACATCAGTCAGATTGGCCCTATATGGAGACCTCTGGCTGGGGGTTTTATAGGGAGTTTCTATAAAATCGATCTTCATCAGCCCTGTTCTGAAGAAATGGCTTTATAGCAGGAAACCCCCTGAAAACCCTCAGACTATATCCACAAAGGGCCTGGTTGGCTTTTGCCAGTGTGGGCTAGCATTAGCTGGGTGCGCTACCTGGGCTAACATTAGAGCCCCCTCACACCGAACTGTGTTTTTCCTCATTGGTGTAAGAGAACGGTAACTCAGAGCATCAGCTGCAGACTCTCCTCTGTTCTGTCTCATCACAAGGAAAGAGCTAGCATGCTAACTGTGTAGCTTGTTGGGTTTAGATCCATTCATAGCTTTGAATATTAGCTTCTGATGGGTCCTGAACCTCCGGAGTCAGTCCTAGTACTTAGACAAGCCCTTTTCACTGCACAGATTAAGGGCACTACAAGGTCACGAGCGATCATATGGTCCAAATCGTTGGGGGAGGTCCCCGTGGTGGAATGTCTGACTACTGAAATGATGTATATATTAATTTACCTCTATATTGGATTGAGGTTAGCCCTATTAGCCCCCTGGTTTAGTTCTTTGCAATTATTTCTCGGCCTAATGAGTTTTCATATCTGTGTATGCATAAATGATTTTTGCATTCACAGCCACATTCAAAAACGTTCTCTTTATTGAAGGACATGTCCAAAGAGAGCGGCAGACTAAAAGTCAGTTCAACAAGCTGGAAACCAGTGAGGCCAGTATGAAGGCCCTGAACCGAGAAATGTCCAAGACCAGTAGAGAAGGCTAGATCAAGAGTGTGACTGCATTAACACGTGGGAAGTTGGCGTGTTAAATTTAAGACTAAAGAGATCAGGGACAGAAACTGGCGAGTCAGTCAAATTTGAAAAAGTACACTGTGAATTTTAATTTCCCTACCGAGGCCTTAATTATTTTCTATGTTAACATTTCTAGTATATTTATAAATACAATTATATATATATATATTTATGTTTATGTTTTTCTTGCATTAAAGGTGCACAGACTGTATAAACAGCCCTGTATTTATTATTAGTGTATATTAAAAGTTAATGACTTGTATGTTTATGTAATAAATTGTTGCTAAATGTTAAATTATGAAATTGTTATAAAAGTGTTATAACATGGCTTTATTTTTGTCTAAATATCTAAATGATAGATAGATGATAAAAGATAAGAAGAGATTACAGAGGATTACAGATCTAAATATGAAACAGTGTCATTGATTTAAACCGTAATATTCATAACTAAACATCCCATAATGCACGTACTGTTGATGTAAACTCCTATAGAAACTGATCAGGGTGAAAGTGAAAGAGGGATAGCTCTGTTTGATTACTATCTACTCAGATCATGTTTAATATCAGACTGAGATCAGACTCACCTGCTGATGTTAGATGAATATAAACTGAGAGGAGAAGCAGGTTCCTCACTGCAGCCATCCTCAGCAGGAGACTGATCTTTCATACAGCTGTTTACCTTTCTGTTGCTGTTCTGCTGCTATGTTCACTGAGCACTCGGCAGCAGCTGGAGAAAGTCCCTATGTTCCCCATTTTACTCAACAGCAGCTCCCGTCCAATCAGAGTCAAGGAAACAGTGCGGTGTCATGTGTTGCTAGGATCAAATGAATGAATAGCTGATATCAAAACTGAAAGTAAAGTATGGTGTTATGCATCATATGATGCTCCGCTGCTTCTGTCTACACATGCTTAGTGTTGCTGACTGACACTCTGTTTTTAATCTACTGTAGTTTAAAAAGTGGCATATAGACAGTTTATGAAGTATATGTCTATTTAGCAATATAAAAATATTAATTCATTAAGAAATCATACACTGATCATATCTGGGCAACTATATCAACACTCAGTAGCAGCACTGCTAACAATCAGCACTCAGCTGCAGTACTGCTAACAATCAGCACTCAGCTGCAGTACTGCTAACCAGTCAGCACTCAGCTGCAGTACTGCTAACCAATCAGCACTCAGCTGCAGTACTGCTAACCAATCAGCACTCAGCTGCAGTCAGCACCCAGCTGCAGTACTGCTAACAATCAGCACTCAGCTGCAGTACTGCTAACCAGTCAGCACTCAGCTGCAGTACTGCTAACCAGTCAGCACTCAGCTGCAGTACTGCTAACCAATCAGCACTCAGCTGCAGTACTGCTAACCAGTCAGCACTCAGCTGCAGTACTGCTAACCAGTCAGCACTCAGCTGCAGTACTGCTAACCAGTCAGCACTCAGCTGCAGTACTGCTAACCAGTCAGCACTCAGCTGCAGTACTGCTAACCAGTCAGCACTCAGCTGCAGTACTGCTAACCAGTCAGCACTCAGCTGCAGTACTGCTAACCAATCAGCACTCAGCTGCAGTACTGCTAACCAGTCAGCACTCAGCTGCAGTACTGCTAACCAATCAGCACTCAGCTGCAGTACTGCTAACCAGTCAGCACTCAGCTGCAGTACTGCTAACCAGTCAGCACTCAGCTGCAGTACTGCTAACCAGTCAGCACTCAGCTGCAGTACTGCTAACCAATCAGCACTCAGCTGCAGTACTGCTAACCAGTCAGCACTCAGCTGCAGCACTGCTAACCAGTCAGCACTCAGCTGCAGTACTGCTAACCAATCAGCACTCAGCTGCAGTACTGCTAACCAATCAGCACTCAGCTGCAGTACTGCTAACCAGTCAGCACTCAGCTGCAGTACTGCTAACCAGTCAGCACTCAGCTGCAGTACTGCTAACCAGTCAGCACTCAGCTGCAGTACTGCTAACCAGTCAGCACTCAGCTGCAGTACTGCTAACCAGTCAGCACTCAGCTGCAGTACTGCTAACCAGTCAGCACTCAGCTGCAGTACTGCTAACCAATCAGCACTCAGCTGCAGTACTGCTAACCAGTCAGCACTCAGCTGCAGTACTGCTAACCAGTCAGCACTCAGCTGCAGCACTGCTAACCAATCAGCACTCAGCTGCAGTACTGCTAACAATCAGCACCCAACTGCAGTACTGCTAACCAGTCAGCACTCAGCTGCAGTACTGCTAACCAGTCAGCACCCAGCTGCAGTACTGCTAACAATCAGCACCCAACTGCAGTACTGCTAACCAGTCAGCACTCAGCTGCAGTACTGCTAACCAGTCAGCACTCAGCTGCAGTACTGCTAACCAATCAGCACTCAGCTGCAGTACTGCTAACCAGTCAGCACTCAGCTGCAGTACTGCTAACCAGTCAGCACTCAGCTGCAGTACTGCTAACCAATCAGCACTCAGCTGCAGTACTGCTAACCAGTCAGCACTCAGCTGCAGTACTGCTAACCAGTCAGCACTCAGCTGCAGTACTGCTAACCAGTCAGCACTCAGCTGCAGTACTGCTAACCAATCAGCACTCAGCTGCAGTAATGCTAACCAATCAGCACTCAGCTGCAGTACTGCTAACCAATCAGCACTCAGCTGCAGTACTGCTAACCAATCAGCACTCAGCTGCAGTACTGCTAACCAGTCAGCACTCAGCTGCAGTACTGCTAACCAGTCAGCACTCAGCTGCAGTACTGCTAACCAGTCAGCACCCAGCTGCAGTACTGCTAACCAGTCAGCACTCAGCTGCAGTACTGCTAACCAGTCAGCACCCAGCTGCAGTACTGCTAACCAGTCAGCACCCAGCTGCAGTACTGCTAACCAGTCAGCACTCAGCTGCAGTACTGCTAACCAGTCAGCACCCAGCTGCAGTACTGCTAACCAGTCAGCACTCAGCTGCAGTACTGCTAACCAGTCAGCACCCAGCTGCAGTACATGCTAACCAGTCAGCACTTAGCTGCAGTAATGCTAACCAGTCAGCACTCAGCTGCAGTACTGCTAACCAGTCAGCACTTAGCTGCAGTAATGCTAACGGTCAGCACTCAGCTGCAGCACTGCTAACCAGTCAGCACTTAGCTGCAGTAATGCTAACGGTCAGCACCCAGCTGCAGTACTGCTAACCAATCAGCACTCAGCTTTAACTTTCCATAAACCTGATAGAAGTCTATAGGTGAAACTAACCAAGTGCAGGTAAATATACGTCTAAATACGTATGCTTTACTTTTTCTTTCCTGAACTCTGGCAGAAGACACTGAAACAAAATGGTCCAAAATCTCAAAACTGATGAACTGATCATGTCTGGTCTTAATTTTGATAACTGAGAAAACCTTTAAGTCATTCTGGTGATTTCTACTGCTCCGTTCTTTATTAAATATCAGCACACTGAAATAAGCAGCTAGTCATTTCATATTCCGTACAGAACTGTGGTGAGGAAGGATGCATGTGCAAATCAGCAAATTAGGGGCAATCCAAAACTCACAGTCCAGACAGGGAGTGGCCAAAACAGGAAGACAAGCAGGGGTCCAAAAGAGGAATGATCAACACACAAATAAAATGGCTCAGTACTCCATTTTTGTAAATTTTTACTTTTATTTGATCACATGAGCTGCTATTTACACTGGGTGGAACATTCATGAAGAATGGACCAACAGTAATGGCCCATTTTCTTTGGACAGCGACGATATATAAAATAAAACAACAAAATACTCATCATTAAAAGTATAGTTGCACAAACTATATATATAAATATTCAACATATCAGCTCATTAACAAGCGTTTTTTATAAATTCACAAATTTATGAATTCAGTATTGAGTACTGAGACCTGACATTTAATTAGATGCCATGGTCCTGTATCTTTCTAACCCTACTGAGAATTCAGTAGTATATGCAGTACACTGTAGCTTAGTCAGTGTGTGGTATCCGTTACTTCCTTAATAATAATGAGGAGCTTAAGGTCTGTGTGTGGAAATGTTGAGTTCTGAACCCTGGTCCTGGAGGCCCCCTGTCCTTGTTCCCAACACACCGGATTCAACTTATCAGCTCATTAACACTAACCCTTTCAGTGCTACCCAGGGAGTCCACTTACCTGTGCTGGGCAGGGTTGAGAAACACTGATAAATCAGAACTGTGGCTTCATCTTTAGTTGTCTGATGACCGATCGATGTCGTGCTCTATAACTTCTTCACCCACCATACCCTAGTTCAATCATGAACCTTCCGAATCCCTGTTTCACTGCAGTGTACACAGTTAAACCACTTCATTAACACCTAAACTTTCAAAATGTTACACTGAAGGTTGACAAATCTCTCTCGCTCATCTTCCAACCCGCTCAATCCTTCAAGGTCCCGGCGGGGAGGGGAGGGGTTGGGTGCATGACACACCTTGGACAGGTCGCGAGTCCTTCATAGGGCAAATGTTCAGTGTCAGTGATCTCCTCATGGGTCTCATCATCTTCTGCTTTCTTTTAGTATGTCCCTCTATTTGACCTGAAGAGGGGAATATAAACACAGCAGGATTGTTTTTATCTGAACTGAGGTTTAATGTGAGGCTTACACACACACACACACAAACACACACACATACACACACATACACACACTCACACACTTACACTACAGCTTAAAGAAACATCTACCTCTGTCATATCAGCATAGAGGCAGGGGATACTGAGTCAGCTTTAGAGACACATACAGAGTGTTTAAACATCAATACAAATACGCATCCAGTAAAGGCTCCATGATTATAGAATTACAAGATGTGTGTGTGGTATGTTGTGTAAGTCATATGTGAGGAAACCCTGTGTTAGGAGATCTATTGGCCCAACATCATATGCCCTTAATGTCTATTCATATCTAGTGTAGGCTGTGGAGCATAATAAACTCCCGGGACAAAGAACAGGTCATCCTGTGTGTTTAAGGTGGTAGTAACTTCAGGCTCCTGCAGATGGCGCTGCATGCGGATGATGGGGCTATAAATACCTGCGGGTGTGAGTGACAGGGTCCATAAATTGGGAAGAGGTGCTACAGTGCAGGGAATGTCTCATTCCATGTGTGGAAAATGGCTTCAGAGCAGATGTTAATGATTGGCTAAAGGGAGTGACTGCATGTGGGCGTGGCCAAAGACCATAGTGTGAAGGAAGTAGCTGGATCTGCAGGTGTATGAGAGAGTATGGTCTACCAGCAATTGTTAAAATCCCAGTCTACAGGGAGTTCTCCTTGGAATTGTGCCAGAAACGGCCTCCACCAAAATATAAATATTTATAAATTAATTTGGCTTCTTATTCCCTTACCTGATTTTAATCACAATAACAGGGCCCCTCAAGGTGAGAGACATCTGCTTCTATAATGCTGAAAAATATTAAGATGCATAAAGCCGGCTTACAGTGATGTATCACTCTGGTGTTTCAGGTTGCAGGAAAGTTGGTCTGAAACTGTTCACATGTTCACAGGACTGATTTCTGACTGGTTTATATTTCAGGCAGTTTGGTGCACCTCTCCACCAGCTGGGGTCACTGAGTCTATATTTTCAGTGACAGTGTGTGAAAGAGGTACCGTTATAGTTTAGCTAACATGAACTAAAAACACAGTTAAGACTTTTTGATTAGGCCTCCAAAAAAAAAAAAAAAAAAAAAAGAATAAATTATAGTAAAAAATATTATTAATTTAAATTTATCAAATTTAATTATCCTTATTTTATAGAAAGCACATTTTCTAACCACTTTGTGCTGGCTGGATTCATAAAAATGTCAAGAAATAAAATATTACTAATTTTTCCCAGTTTTTTTAGAATGTGAATTTGCCTTTCAAACTTTAGAATACTTTAAAGAATGCATTTTTTTTCCCAAGAATTATATGTGTTTAAATATTTTCCTAAACTTATAAAGCCTCATACTTTTTGATAAGTGCTGACAGGAAAACTCTGTCAAACTGTAACTTATAATTATTTATTAATTTATAATTAATTATAAAAATTCAGTTAAAGTAGAGAAATGTTTTCTTCTTTCGGCCATCTCCTTCACCATCGATTTTATTTCTTCTTATCTCAAATACGTTTGGTTTAATTTAGTTTTATTTGAGTGAGGAGGCAGATTAAACTGAATAACCCCTTTAGTACTTTAAAGATTTCGTTCTAATGTAAAGATTATCTTTCCTCATCTGTAGTAAGCTGTAAAACATGGAACATGGCATCAACAGACTACATAACACAAGAGACTAAAAACACACTAACAGAGTTAAGACTCTCTGAGGAGAATAGCTGAGGGGTGTAGTAACTACAGGCTACATTCTTCTCAGTGTTTGTTTTAAGGTCCTTCAGCTTTCATGAATTTGACCTCAGTGTTTTTAGCTGAGGAGTAAACCGCTGATTGTCTCTGCTAGTGGAAACTGAGAGGTGTGAAACTGTAGGTGTGTGGTTTTGATTCTACGAGCCTGTGAGAAAAGCAGTCCTGCAAGATGTGTACATTGACTTTTTTTTGTTGTTGGAGATTATCTGGCTGTTACTACGGTGTCACTACTACATACTTTTATGATCCTTGTGTTTGTCTACATATGTACACGGCTCCATTCTGAGCAGTGGTGCTCCTCTGTGGTAGGCCTTTTTGTTTCCACTCGTTAATTCCATTAAATAGAAAAGTGAAATTAAAATCTAACGTCTGTGTGCGTGTGTGTGCGTGTATGTGTGTGCGTGTGTGTGTGTGTGTGTGTCATGCCTGTTGATTCTCCTCTCACCTCCGATCTCCTGGACTCCATTTCCCATAACCCACCACCTAAAGTCACATGTTAATCATTTCCCAATCACACCCCGTTGCCTTATCGGTCTTCTGAATATTGCTTAGTCTACCTGTTTAAATACTTCTCTCTCACACTGACTCATTGTAAAGTATTGCCGCTCTGTAGCGTACTGAGCGTTCTCTCTCTGGTTGATCTCGTGTTACTCTGGCTTTCACTCTATTTTGATTCTCTGGTTTACTCCTCTGGTTTATCCCCTCTGGTACCTCTGCCTGGTCTGATTGTCTGCTTGGTTTGACCCTTGCCTGTTTATTGACTCTGACTCGGACTCTGACTCAGTTTAGCCCTCTGATTGTATTTCCCTGTTCTTGGTGTTGCTGTGTTTTGGTTTAGCCCTCTGATTGTATTTCCCTGTTCTTGGTGTTGCTGTGTTTTGGTTTAGCCCTCTGATTGTATTTAACGTGTCTTTGTGTTGCTGTGTTTTTGTTTAGCCCTCTGATTGTATTTCCCTGTTCTTGGTGTTGCTGTGTTTTGGTTTAGCCCTCTGATTGTATTTCCCTGTTCTTGGTGTTGCTGTGTTTTGGTTTAGCCCTCTGATTGTATTTCCCTGTTCTTGGTGTTGCTGTGTTTTGGTTTAGCCCTCTGATTGTATTTCCCTGTTCTTGGTGTTGCTGTGTTTTGGTTTAGCCCTCTGATTGTATTTCCCTGTTCTTGGTGTTGCTGTGTTTTGGTACAAACCTGTTTAATAAACTGTGTCTTGATTTTAGTTCAGCGCGTATCATAATCAGCTTGTCCACCGTCACACAATGTTTCGTTACGGTTAATCAACCCTTAGTGTAAAGTGTTACAACACGGTGGTCTATGGATGTAAATCAGATGCTTGTCTGAGGTGTGTAGTGATGTTGGTGTGTAGCTCTGGGGAGGACTGCTCTCTGTAATTAACTGGCTGATGTAATTACCTACATGTTCAGAACACTGTGGGTCACAGTGAGGAGGAACCTCTGGGTGAGTAAAGTGGATGAACAGATATCATGATGATACATACACATGTCCTTCATATAAAAGCAGGAGTTCATCTTAAACTCAGATCTAATCCGGCTCTATCTCTTCTAGACGCTCTAGTGAGCTCCATCGAGATCGAACAGATCGGAGAGCTCCTGGACGTCCAGAGGGAGGAGACGTATAGAGCGTATAGAGACCACCAACATCTGAACACACATACAAAAAAAAAATAAAATCTTAAAATCTATATCTTTCAGCTTCTGTATGGTTTATTGTTGCTGTAGTCAGATATTGTATTTTATTAAAGTATATATACACACATACACTATACTGCCAAAAGTATTCACTCCCCATCCAAGCCACTGAACTCAGGTGTTCCAGTCACTTCCATGATCACAGGTGTGTAAAACCGAGCACCTGGACATGCAGACTGCTCCTACAGACATTAGTGAGAGAACGGGTCGCTCTCAGGAGCTCAGTGAATCCCTGTGGTACCGTGATAGGACGCCAGCTGTGCAGCAAGTCCAGTCGTGGAATTCCCTCCCTCCTAATTAATCCACAGTCCACTGTCAGTGGGATTATAGCACAGTGGGAGTGAAAGGGAACGACAGCAGCTCTGTAGACCCTGTACAATGACAGGGTGGGGTCAGCGGATGCGGAGGGTTCCTGCCCTACAGGGTAGACTGTTAGAGCTGGGCTTATGTGTGATATAGTGAAAGTCAGGTCTGTGTGCTACTGTGTGTGGTACTGTCAGTGTGTGTGAGCTCTCAGGCTGGTTTACCTGTGGAAGCAGGACCTGGTGATGATGTCACTGTCTGGTGTGAACACGGTCTGACTCTGTCTGATTATATATTCTGGCTCAAGCAAACTAATAATTCAGCACCAGCTTATATGGCATGTAGATATTATACAGTGCCCTCCTCCTCCTCCTCCTCCTCTAAACCTGTTACTACATCACTGAGAGTACCAGAGCAGTGATGGAGGTGAACTCTGCACTCTCTCACTATACCTGCAGTTCAGGACTCTGATTCAGGACCACATACCTGCATATCCATTATTACACTAGACTGGTTATATATAAATATGTATATGACCTGATTAATAGTATTAACCTAAAGAACATTACATTAAACTGCATATAGACTAAATGATCTACATATTTCAAATATTTATTTTTCAGAGGAACCAGAAATCTCTTTCAGGAGTACAGACGGGTCTGAAGAAGGTTCGGTGCTTGCTGTTGCCGTACTGTGTGGTGTTAAACTACCGTTACTATGGTGACAGAGACAGCTCTGTATGGGAACATGTGTCTGTGTGTCTGTACATCTGAACTCCTGGACACTCTCAGACACTTACTGTATATACTGTACATTTGCACTCCTGGACACTCTCAGACACTTTACTGTTTATACTGTACATCTGAACTCCTGGACACTCTCAGACACTTTACTGTATATACTGTACATCTGAACTCCTGGACACTCTCAGACACTTATTGTATATACTGTACATCTTAACTCCTGGACACTCTCAGACACTTTACTGTATATCTGAACTCCTGGACACTCTCAGACACTTTACTGTATATACTGTACATCTGAACTCCTGGACACTCTCAGACGCTTTACTGTATATACTGTACATCTGAACTCCTGGACCCTTTCAGACACTTTACTGTATATACTGTACATCTGAACTCCTGGACACTCTCAGACACTTTACTGTATATACTGTATATCTGCACTCCTGGACCCTTTCAGACACTTTACTGTATATACTGTACATCTGCACTCCTTGACACTTACTGTATATACTGTACATCTGAACTCCTGGACCCTTTCAGACACTTTACTGTATATACTGTACATCTGCACTCCTTGACACTTACTGTATATACTGTACATCTGAACTCCTGGACCCTCTCAGACACTTTACTGTATATACTGTACATCTGAACTCCTGGACACTCTCAGACACTCTACTGTATATACTGTACATCTGAACTCCTGGACCCTCTCAGACACTTTACTGTATATACTGTACATCTGAACTCCTGGACCCTCTCAGACACTTTACTGTATATACTGTACATCTGAACTCCTGGACCCTCTCAGACACTTTACTGTATATACTGTACATCTGAACTCCTGGACCCTCTCAGACACTTTACTGTATATACTGTACATCTGAACTCCTGGACACTCTCAGAAACTCTACTGTATATACTGTACATCTGAACTCCTGGACACTCTCAGACACTTTACTGTATATACTGTATATCTTAACTCCTGGACACTCTCAGACACTTTACTGTATATACTGTACATCTGAACTCCTGGACACTCAGGACACTTACTGTATATACTGTACATTATATATTTATGGTGTTTGTTGTGAAGCTGGAGATAACCATCCATTCATAGACATTGTGGAAAGAGTTTCTGTTCAGTACAGAATTCTCAGTCAGTAAGGTTTCAGGAGTATTATACTGTTAATATTTGTTTGCTTCTGCTTGTTTGTAGAACGACACACACACACACACACATACACACACACACACACACACACACACACACACACACACACACACACAGACACACACACACACCATCCCTACTGTGAAGCACAGGGGTGGAAGCATCATGCTTTGGGGGTGTGTTTCTGCACATGGGACAGGACGACTGCACTGTATTAAGGAGAGGAGGACCGGGGCCATGCATTTCGAGATTTTGGGGAACAACCTCCTTCCCTCAGTTAGAGCATTGAAGATGGGTCGTGGCTGGGTCTTCCAACATGACAATGACCCAAAGCACACAGCCAGGATAACCAAGGGATGGCTCCGTAAGAAGCATATCAAGGTTCTGGAGTGGCCTAGCCAGTCTCCAGACCTAAACCCTATAGAAGATCTTTGGAGGGAGCTCAAACTCTGTGTTTCTCAGCGACAGCCCAGAAACCTGGCTGATCTGGAGAAGATCTGTGTGGAGGAATGGGCCAGAATCTGTACCAAATATTAACACTGACTTTCACAGGCGTTTAAATACTTATTTACAGCAGTAACACACAAATAAATTATTAAAAAATCATACATTGTGATTTCCGGGTTTTTTTTTAGATTATGCCTCTCACAGTGGACATGCACCTAAGATGAAAATTTCAAACCCCTCCATGATTTCTAAGTGGGAGAACTTGCAAAGTGACAGGGTGTTCAAATACTTACTTTCCTCACTGTATATCATCAGTGCACCAACCATACATCATCTGTACATCACCAGTATAATTACCTGTACCTCACCTGTACATCACAAGTATAATCACCTGTACCTCACCTGTACATCACCAGTATATCACCAGTATAATCACTTGTACATCACCTGTACATCACCAGTATATCACCAGTATAATCACCAGTATATCACCAGTATAATCACCTGTACATCACCAGTATAATGACCTGTACATCACCGGTACGTCACCTGTATATCACTGGTACATCACTTGTATATCACCTGTACATCTATGGTATATCACCTGTACATCACAGGTACGTCACCTGTATATCACCGGTACGTCACTTGTATATCACCTGTACATCTATGGTATATTACCTGTACATCACAGGTACGTCACCTGTATATCACCGGTACGTCACCTGTATATCACCGGTACGTCACTTGTATATCACTTGTATATCACCTGTATTTCACCTGTATTTCACCTGTATTTCACTTGTATACTTCTTGTACTGACTGCTAACATTGTACTTACACTCTGACTGTTTATACCATCAGTATTGGTGTAACCAGTATAAGAGATGTAACTGTGCAATATCACAGGTATCTATGCAATGTCTTTCAGTAATTGTGCATTATATATCTGGGCAATTACACATGTAAATGGTATAGTTTATTTTTTACCTAAGAATAGAGATTTATTTATTTATTTTATAATTTTGTATTTTGTATAACTTGGACTTTAGTCTACCTCCTGCTCTGTATCTGTTTACTCTATATTCTACTGTAACAATGCAAATATCCCCATGTAGGATAATAAAAAGCTATCTTAAATAAACCCATGCAACAAGATTCACATTATCACTTTCTCAGACACAGAATATACAGCAGATTGTAAATCAGACACAGCAGTGCTGCTGGAGTGTTTAGACACTGTGTCCACTCACTGTCCACTCTATTAGACACTCCTACCCTGCTGGTCCACCTTGTAGATGTACAGTCAGAGACGATAGCTCATCTGCTGCTGCACAGTGCAGTGCTGGTCATCCTCTAGTCCTTCATCAGTGGGCACAGGACGTTGCCCACAAGACGCTGTTGGGTCATGGGTTTAGAAACTTGAAACTTCTCTATAATGTCACATGTGAATGCGTCCGCAATGTCACAAATTGTGTCCACAATGTCATGATTTTCAACATTAGTTCCTTCAGTGAATGCATAATTGCAGTGGAAGCATTGCAACAGACACTAATAGTGCTGTGGTGTGAAGCGATAGAAGAACCAGAGCAGGTCTTTATTTCTCCTCAGGAAATGTTATCATACTGAACATCCAGCAGAGAATCCACTGAACACAGTAAAACCCACAGGTGAGCTCATCATCAGCCTAACGTTCCCAGTCCATAGTCACAGTACCAACTACCACAGTAACCCGCACATTAACAACACAACTTCAAGACATGTCCCTGTGTAGGACATGTGGAGGAGCCATGGTACAGATTTACCTACATGTAGTATGGGGAAAATCCCGGACATAATCTAGTAGAGCCTGGACGCTATCAGGGTCACTGTACCTGATCTGTATTACTGGGAAGCAGCTGTGAATATGACGCCTGTTTACATACATTTAGTCAGCAGTGTGTCTCTATAACATCATCATTGTTTGGGCTTTGCTTGCTGTTTGATACAGTATTTAATAGGGCTGCCCTCTAGAAGTCGATGAGTCGAATCGTCAGGCGGTGACCCTTTATGACGACTGAGAACCTTCAAGTCGATTGACAACAGTGACTTTTTTTTCTTCGTGAAACAGACTAAAGCTTACAAAAATGCACAAGAACGTTGAGAATGTAAAAAGACATTTACATAATTTTAATAATTATTAAAGGGAAATAATAAATATATATGTAAGTTCTAGCTGGGCTGTGACGCATACTTGCTAAAAAATTAATTCCACGCGACGACGTGCGTTGGCGGTTCACCGCTGAAGGAAGCTAAAGCTGTGAAGCTGAGACACACGGGGGAACGATGTCTCAGAGAAAGTCTGGAGAAACTTCTGAAGAGAATGCGAACAAATGAAACCGAATTCTGCTCGTCATTCAGTCAGACATCCAACACTGCTCCGAACGAGGGAGCTGACTTTCGGAAGGAAAAACGGACCGGAGACATTTGTTTTATTATAATTCCATTATTTTAGAATCTAATTCGTCTACAGATAAGATTATCTTTATTTAAAAATAAGTACAGTCATTAATACGCCTGCCGATAAACGAGAGATAATGATTCCAGCGTGGGGAATATAATAAACGGTTTCAGGTTTACCATTCTTCTCTTCATTTATAATAATTTAAATATGGACTAATCTGGTTTTATTTAGCAGGTCATTATTTATGAGAGATGAAAGCGAAGGGTCCTCCTACTGAAGAAGCTGTTAGAAGTGAAATTAAAAATACTATAAGCTATAAGAGCTAATGTTTAGTATAAATACGAGCTGCTGCCCGACACTGTATCCTGTAATTAAATCAGGCTCCAGTTCAGATCGATCATCATAAGCCCCGCCTCTTTTAGTTCAGAAATATGTTCCTGTGACTCTGCTGACTTTCTAAATGAGGAGGATCAGATCTGAACCGTGTGCAGACTGATTTACTGATTACTAGATAATGTACATTGAGAAACATGAACGAATAGTCGAATCGTCGGTCAGGACAGGTGAATCCGATTCGACTGAGTCGGGTACAGTCCTATTTTTAAATAATGCATAAATGGATATACAGTTTATCATCTTAGCATTGGCTTCTCTGTGTTCCAGTAGTCTAACAGTGCGTGTCAGCATTTCCAATCAGAGCTCAATATGCTTTATGTTAGGTTGCTTTTAAAGTTGAGACTAAGCAGAAAGAGAATTAGGAATTTTTGGAATTGGGAAATGAGATTTTAAAGCTGGTTCTTGTTTGATCCACACAGAGTACATTTGTATGAGCTATTTGAAGAGCACTAAAAACTGCATCCTAACAGATCATGTGACTTTTGGTCCGGTCAGCTGTCACAGCCCTGCTGTACTTTCAGTTTTGGTGCCAGTCTGGAATGGTCACATGACTTGCCAGTCCCAATACTTTTACCCTTCTGGCTCTGAGCTCTGCAGTACGCTGTTTGAGAAACTTGTACTTTACCAACTTTTACTTTTACTTTATAAAACCACAGACACAACAGAATAATTAACAAGAATAATTAGCCAGAACTCAACTGGTAATAGGAGAAGAGTTGATGATTCCTGTGCATGTGATGTGGTTAGACCAAAACCCTGTGGAAGTCTAGTTGCTGATGCTGACATACAAGAAAAACAAAATCACAATCAACACTTGGAACCTACGCAGTAAGAATCCAGGGAAGCTGGAACAGATCATGTGACTATGGAACAACTCACAAACTACTAATGTGCAAGTAATGAACTTCATCAGACTCCCAAAACATAACCCTGAGCTCATACAACGCGCCTTTAAAGAAAATCTTAGGAATCCATTTCAGATGCTGGACACAACTGATTGAGACCCAGAGGACCTATAGGTTGAACTTATCAAAGAGGAAAAACCTGGGAAGAATAAGAAAGGAGAAAGAAATCAAAGTGGATGTCTGATCATACAGTGGAGATGAGAGAAGAGATGCCAAAATCAAGAAGGATTAGGATCTTTAAAGAGAAGTCAAGCGTGACTTCCTAAGAGATACCATGCAGATGTCATTCCTGCTAGTTCTCCTCTCACCTCCGATCTCCTGTACTCCATTTCCCATAATCCACCACCTGATGTTACGTGTTCATCCTTTCGCAATCATACCCTGTTGCCTTACTCTCGGTCTCCAGAATACTGATTGATCACCTGTTATTAATTTATCCGTTTGTTTAAATACTTCTCTCTCGCACTGGCTCATTGCGAAGTATTACCATCTATTGCATACTGAGCGTTCTCTCTTTGTCTGACTTTGTTACTCTGGCTTTGACTCTGTTTTGATTCTCTGGTTTACGCTTCTTGTTTATTCCCTGTGGTACCTCTGCCTGGTCTGATGGTCTGTTTGGTTTGACCCTTGCCTGTTTATTGACAACGATTCAGTTTTGCCCTTGATTGTATTTCCAGTTCTTGGTATTGTTGTGTCTCAGTACAACCTATTAAACAAACTGTGCCTTGCTTTTAGTTCAGCCCATGTCACAATCTGTCATGTCACAATCTGTCCATCGTCACAGCAGAAATGGAAAAGGCGAACAAACTGGGAAAAACAAAGATAGCAGTAAACTTCAACCATGAGTTAAAACTCTAAGAGAGTCCCCACAAACAGAAAGATGGAAGGGAAACACAATTCTGATGATGTTGCCTACACAGACGAACATTTAGTGCTAGAAGATGAAGTCGGACATTCCCAGAGATCACTGCCCAGGAAAAATGTCACAGGAATCCACAGCATTCCAAAGAATATAGTTCAGGATGCTGAAGGTATTTTAGTGCTGACCAGTTAATGCCCACCAATATGGAAAACTGCTCAGTGGCTTGCAGATTGGAAGAGGTCGGGTTAATATCCCAGTACTGAAGAACAGGAGACGAAGGACATGTACAAACTCCCACTAGATTTTTCCCCTAATATCACATGCAGGTGAAGCGGTGCTTAACACCATTCAAGCCCAGACTAGAGCCTTACACTGAAAGAGGACTGCTAGACATGTAAGACGCCCAGTGGATGTTAATAACCCAGGTTTAACTCAATCAGAACATCACAAGTACAGGTATCAAGTTTCTCTGTGGTTTTTTTTGTAGGATCAAAGTCAGGAGGACATACGTCATCTGGCAAACTTTTCCATCTGCTTTTTCAGTTTCTGTTTGTAAATGGAAGCAGTTAAGTAACGACCACACGAACAGTTCAGTTAGACGAAAAGCTCTGAGCTCTTCTCTGGTGAAAATGGATCACTGTACAGTGAAGTACCTGCTCCTCCTCTCGGCTTATATTCATCTAACATCAGCAGGTGAGTCTGATCTCAGTCTGATTAAATATGATCTGAGTAGTCAGCTGTTTATCAGAGTTACCCTTCACACCAGTCCTCCAGACTCTGATCAAGTTCTGATTGAATTCACACTGATAATGAAGTGTATTAATGAGGTTTGGTTATGAAACTTACTGCAGAAATCAACAACATTATTTCATATTTAGTACAGTACACTTCTCATGTAGAATCTAAAAGTAATCTATAATAATTCAATGTTTTAATTTGTACTTTAACAAAAGGACCTTGCTGTGTAAACTATGAGAACGCTAGAAAAGTCAAATTGTCATTCAGACTTTACAACAGGAGTGCATAGCTGAACGAGATTGCATTTCTCCAAACTCCGATGTGCAAATATAGACATAGTGCAAACACACGAGACATAGACACATAACAGTGCAGACGAGACATAAGTATAAATATAGAAGAGAAAAAAAGGTAAACAGAAAATTATACTTTCCACTTTCAGAAATATTGCACTTGTATAGAAAGATATTGCTATGTTTCTAAGTGATGATATTATTACACACTGTAACAATGTAAACATAACACTGTAGCTGTAAACTTAACACTGAAAAGTGATAAAGTGCTTGTTTATAATAATACAGTGAGATTATTGCACATAAAATAGCGGCATTAAAAACTGAGACATGAGTTGCAATAAATAATATACAGTGAGGAAAATAAGTATTTGAACAAGTTAAGTTAAGTTCTCCCACTTAGAAATCATGGAGGGGTTTGAAATTTTCATCTTAGGTGCATGTCCACTGTGAGAGACATAATCTAAAAAAAATCTGGAAATCACTATGTATGATTTTTTAATAATTTATTTGTGTGTTACTGCTGCAAATAAGTATTTGAACTCAGTGTTAATATTTGGTACAGTGGTCTTTGTTTGCAATTACAGAGGTCCTGTAGCTTTTCACCAGGTCTGCACACACTGCAGCAGGGATTCTGGCCCATTTCTCCACACAGATCTCCTCCAGATAAGCCAGGTTTCTGGGCTGTCACTGAGAAACCCGGAGTTTGAGTTCCCTCCAAAGATATTCTATAGGGTTTAGGTCTGGAGACTGGCTAGGCCACTCCAGAACCTTGATATGCTTCTTACGGAGCCACTCCCTGGTTATCCTGGCTGTGTGCTTTGGGTCATTGTCATGTTGGAAGCCCCAGCCACGACCCCTCTTCAATGCTCTAACTGAGGGAAGGAGGTTGTTCCCCAAAATCTCGCAATGCATGGCCCCGGTCCTCCTCTCCTTAATACAGTGCAGTCGTCCTGTCCCATGTGCAGAAACACACCCCTACAGCATGATGCTTCCACCCCCATGCTTCACAGTAGGGATGGTGTTTTTGGGATGGTACTCATCATTCTTCGTCCTCCAAACACGGCGAGTGGAATTAAGACCATCTGACCACAGAGCTTTCTCCCATGACGCCTCTGGATCATCCAAATGGTCATGGGCAAACTTAAGACGGGCCTGGACGTGTGCTGATTTAAGCAGGGGAAGCTTCCGTGCCATGCATGACTTTAAACTATGACGTCTTAGTGTGTTACCCACAGTAACCTTGGAAACAGTGGGTCATCTCTTCAGGTCATTGACCAGCTCCTCCCGTGTAGTTCTGGGCTGATTCCTCACCTTTCTTAGGATCATTGATACGCCACGAGGTGAGATCTTTCTAAGTGGGAGAACTTGCAAAGTCGCAGGGTGTTCAAATACTTATTTTCCCCACTGTATATTAATAATACTGTGTACAGTTCTGATATGCATTGGTCGAGTAGTTTGTGGCCATATGGAGGACCAGTATTTTGACAATGTACGTGTTCATTATGTGTGTGTTCAAGAGTTCAACAGTCCTGAAAGGTCTGCAGAAACAGAAGCTATCTGTTATATAGTAAGGCATTGTGTCATTTCGTCCAGCAGTTGGTGCTGTATATTTGACTCAGGTCCATACATTACATTTACATTTACAGTATTTAGCTGATGCTCTTATCCAGAGCGACTTACAAGGGTAACCATATTACAGGTTAGCCAGTGTAGTGTTAGGAGTCTTGCCCAAGGACTCCTATTGGTGTAGCACAGCATAGTCACCCAGACCGGGATTCAAACCCCAATCTCCCACACATGGTGGTGGTTCCCTGGTGGATAGTGGTGTTATCCGCTGAACTACACCAACCACACATCATATATTGGTAACACTTTACATTGTGTTATAAGTAAGTTAAGTTAGTTAGTATACATTAGTGGTGACTAACTAACATGAACTAATGCATTAGTTAACATGAACAAGACATGAACTAATACATTAACAACGGTCAAGTAATGCTAAGTAAACATGGAACTACTGAATTTATTAATGTTGGTGTAACGTTGGAGGAGTTGGAGAGGGGTTGCATTATATTAAGCCCATTTTTTTATTATCAAATATCACTGCAAATATCATCTGTACAAAAACAGCAACATGCTATATGTTTTTTATTGCTTGTATAAACACATAGATAGTTTATTATTCAAAATAAATATTTGACTAGTTTTCATCAAAGAGCTGTCTTATGTTAGAATTACAAATTACAGTGGTAAGGTGCAATACATTTACTTACACCGTACAAACACGATGACTTTTTTTTACATATTAACGAAGCAGTTTTGTATCAGTAAGCCATTTTAATCTGAACACACATCAACATTAGTTGAAAAAAGTTCACATTGTGTAGAACTACATCCAGAGGGCCCATGACCACGTTTAGCACCAGGATCCACAAGCAGGTTGTAACAGGTTATATAACATCTCAGTTTAGTGGGGTCTTATATTCACAAAAGTTGAATATGGATTATTAAAACAATTCATATGTTCAGCACCTGAAAGCAGCAGCACAGGGGTGTGAGTACAGTCCTTTAAAAGACAGGTGGTGCACTGTGATTGGTCAGGAGAATGAATGAGGGAGTGATGTAGGAGAAGTTGGGGAATAAATTTAAACTTGAAAAGTGCATTTCCTCAAGAAAATACAGAGCAATTGTGCAGCCTAAGGGTTTTTGGTGCTAGACATTTGCAAAGGTGTTCCAGCTGGTTATTAAAAGTGAAACCAATTCACCACTACAACCACTACACCCAAATTTATACTGGGAGCTGGCTGCGTTTTGCTCCACAGTGTTACCTGCCGCCAGGCTCTCTGGCTGAAGCAGGCTGATCAAGTCATGGTGCATGATGAATGCAGTAAAAGATAAAGATAGCTCCCCCTGTATAATAGAGAGTCTGACTGGAGTAGAACACCATCCGGGTTTCTCCAGTGATTTCTCTGGCAAAAATCACATCCACATTCAATGCAGGAGGCCCCACCCGCATATCCCACATGTCAGTGCAGTGTTTTTTAACTTCCATGGGATATGAGACCAGAAGACCCACCAGCGTGCCTCTGTTAACACCACCACAGCAGACACAACGCTTCACTCGGGCTCATGAGATTGCTAACTGGACCCTAGAGGACTGCTAACATGTGTTGTGGTGAGCTGAGTCACTGTATCATCTGCTTCGAGCTAATGATGTCTGTGAGGCAAAGATCACATGAAGCCATTGACCTGGTTGTCAACAAGGCACTGTGCAGACTGTTCCGTACTGGTGTGGGGTGTGTTCTCATGGAATGGGTTTGGTCCATTGGTCCACCTAAACGCATCACTGACTGGTGCCTGTTACGTTTCACTGCTTGGTGACCATCATTAGCCCTTCATACACTTCATGTAAACCCACAGTGATGGGATATTCCAGCAAAATAGCAACATACCACCGTACCATCAGGCCCAAATTATCCAAAATTTAGCTAATCAGACTAAGTGGTGTATAATTTGGCTCCACCTGTCAGCGTCAGCCATCCTCTACCCCCTCATCAGTACTAATTCACTGGTCACAAGGCAGACAGGGACTGCAGCTTGAACCCTCCAAGTACCACTTCTGGCTGGGCCACTGTGACTTTTTGACCCGTGTCCACCAGAACAGTGCAAAGAAGTCCTTCAGTGTTGGTGGAAACATGTCATGACCATTTGCTTCACCACAGATACTGTACAATCACTGACTGATTTCCCCTGTGCTTCTAGTTCAGCTATTTCATCTTCTCCACCCATGCTGTCTTCAGTGACAAACACAACCTGTCCACAGCTCTGACTGTAGGACCATAACATCAGTGCACTGTGAAGTTATTGGCTACACCATTTGTCTCAGCAGCCTCTGCTCCCGGGCCTTAGCAAGTTGCAAGGACATCCAGCTCAGTTGGAGACAGTGAGACAGGTTCAGTTTTGTTAGCTGGGGATCTTAATGATTCTCCTTTCTGTCTTTAGTGGGTACTCAGCTCTGATCTTAAGAGCTCAAAGCACCCCAAACAATGGACTCTAATTTAAAATCTCTATAGGGTCTAGCAATAGCAGGCAGGCTTATTCATCATTGTTTAAAGAAAGCCGCAGCACCGCTTCTATACATCGGACCACTCAAGTGACTTGACTTGATATATATATATATATACAGTGCCCTCCATAATTATTGGCACCCCTGGTTAAGATGTGTTCTTTAGCTTCTCATAAATTGAGTTTTTTTTCAAAATAATATAGGACCACGATGGAAAAAAAGAGTAAAATCCAACCTTTAACTCAAGTGAATTTTAAGGGTGAAATAAAATCCCACACTAAGAAATAATTATTCTTCATAAAATCACCTGTTCCACAATTATTGGCACCCCTAACAATTCTTAGGAAATAAATTTAATAAAAGTATTTCTGTCACTTCTACAGTAGTTTACGAAGTTGATCAAAGTATGTAGGAACATTTAATTAGTAATTCACAACTTCCTGTTTCCCTGGGTATAAATATGACGTGACACAGAGGCCATTTCTCTTCAACATGGGAAAGACAAAGGAACATACCATTCAAGCAAGGCAGATGTGTGTTGACCTTCACAAGTCAGGCAATGGCTACAAGAAAATAGCCACTCGCCTACACCTGTCCATATCTACTGTCAGAGGAATTATTAAGAGATGTTGGTTTAAAACAACTGGAACAGTGGTAAACAAGGCCTGGACGGAGAGACGACCACCACGCACAGTGAGGAGGATGATGATAAGAGAAAATAAAAAGTTGCTCCAAAGCTCACTGTTACAAATTGCAACAAATGGTAGCTTCTTGGGGTCCCAAAGTCTCCAAAAACAACCATCAGGTGCTATCTACATGCCCAACAAGCTGTTTGGGAGGCGAAATGCACGGAAAAAACCTTTTCTCACTCACTTCATAAACGCAAACGTTTTGGAGTTTGCTAAGCTTCGGTACTGGGACTTCACAACTGGGACCGTGTGCTTTGGTCAGATGAAACAAAGAGAGAGAGCTTTTTTGGCAACAAATGCTCTAAGTGGGTCTGGCGTAACACAAGAGCTGAGTATGCAGAAAAGCAACCTCTGCCCACTGTGAGAAATACGGGGGAGGATCAGTGATGCTGAGTGTGGGCCTGTTTCTCTTCCCAAAGGCACCCTCCCTGGGAAACCTTGTTAGGGTGCATGGCATCATGGAATGCTCTGAAATACCAGGACATTTTAAAACTAAATCTGGTGGCTTCTGCATGTGTCCGAAAGCTGAAGATGGGTCGTCACTGGGTCTTGCGTCAGCAAGATAATGACCCTAAACATATGGCCAAATCTACACAGAAATGGTTCACCACACACAGAATCAAGCTCCTACCATGGCCATCTCAGTCCCCCAGACCGTTCAATGCCCCATTGAAAACCCTGTGGGGTGAGCTGAAGAGGAGAGTGCAGAGGAGAGGACCCATGGTCGCTGGATGATTAGAGAGAATGTGCAAAGAGGAATGGTAAAAGATCCCTCGTTCTGTATTCTCCCATCTTGTGAAACAGTATAGGAGAAGATTAGGTGCTGTTTTGTTGGCAAAAGGGGGTTGTACAAAGTATTAACATCAGGGGTGCCAATAGTTGTGGCACACATGATTTGATGTTAAACAATTATTACTTAATGTGGGATTGGTTTCCTACTGAATAAATTCACTTTAGTTAAAGGTTGGATTTTACTCTTTTTTTCCATCGTGGTCCTATATTATTTTGTAAAAAACTCAATTTATGAGAAGCTAAAGAACACATCTTAACCAGGGGTGCCAATAATTATGGAGGGCACTGTATATATATTTCATCTACTGAATCTATTTGTGTCTATCTGAGAAATGATTTACATGATGAATGAAGTTTCTTTATCTTTACAGGCACCCACTCCCTGGACTACTACCTCACTACAGTCACACCAAATATCAGCATCCCAGAGTTCACTGCTGTTGGATATGTGGATGGACTTGAAGCCGGATATTATAACAGTGATGTCAGGAAAGTGATTCTAACAGCAGACTGGATAAAGAACGATAATGATACAGAGCACTGGAACATAATGTCAGCAGTTGCGCGAGATAATGAGAATGTCTTTAAGTTTTGGGTGACTTATATAATGAGGCTCTTCAATCAGACTGAAGGTGAGCTTTAACGGATTCAGAGCTTTAACTTAACTACATGTCACTGTGGTTCCTATCAGTGTTTTTGCAGTTTGCCAATCCTATTTTATCTTTTTTTTTATTGTTAAGAATATAAAATAGAAAATGAAAAATATGAGACTATCCGATTCATCTGATATTTTAATTCAAAATGGAAATGGACTGAATGGAAGATACGTGGAATTAAAACTTTCATTTATGGCAGCCCTGTACTCTTTGGTCATTGTATAATATTGTTACACCTGGAAGCTGTTTTTGTCATCCACAGCTCCCTAAAATCTAAATAATTCCACCTCTGTGGTTGTTGGCAAAAGTCAGACTGCTGACAAAGCGTTCCACTCACCGCTGTGCACTACAGAATATTGCCGCATCCAGTGGCAGACTTTTTCTCTGCCGGCTTCATTGAAAATAATGGAATATCTGTTTTGCCGCTTCTGTCTACTGCAAACATGTGAAAGCAGCGTTACTTTCAGGGTTATTTACTGTGGACTATACAACCCCTGGCAAAAATTATGGAATCACCGGCCTCTGAGAATGTTCATATAGTTGTTTAATTTTATAGAAAAAAAGCAGATCACCGACATGACACAAAACTAAAGTCATTTCAAATGGCAACTTTCTGGCTTTAAGAAACACTAAAAGAAATCAAGAGAAAAAAATTGTGGTAGTCAGAAACGGTTACTGTTTTAGACCAAGCAGAGGGAAAAAATTATGGAATCACTCAATTCTGAGGAAAAAATATGGAATCATGAAAAACAAGCAAACAAAAGAGCACTCTAACACATCACTATGGCTTTTATAACAGTTTGCTGTCTCTAAGGCATGGACTTAATGAGTGACAAACAGTACTCATCAATCTGGCTCCAACTTTCTCTGACTGCTGTTGCCAGATCAGCTTTTGATCAGGTTGGAGCCTTGTCATGGACCATTTTCTTCAACTTCCACCAAAGATTTTCAATTGGATTGAGATCCGGACTATTTGCAGGCCATGACATTGACCTTATGTGTCTTTTTTCAAGGAATGTTTTCACAGTTTTTGGTGAATGGTAAGATGCATTATCATCTTGAAAAATTATTTCATCATCCCCAAACATCCTTTCAATTGATGGGATGAGAAAAGTGTCCAAAATATCAACGTAAACTTGTGCATTTATTGAAGATGTAATGATGGCCATCTCCCCAGTGCCTTTACCTGACGTGCAGCCCCATATCATCAGTGATTGTGGAAATGTGCATGTTCTCTTCAGGCAGTCATCTTTATAAATCTCATTGGAACAGCACCAGACAAAAGCTCCAGCATCATCACCTTGCCCAAAGCAGATTCGCGATTCATCACTGAATATGACTTTCATCCAGTCATCCACAGTCCACGACTGCTTTTCCTTAGCCCAGTGTAACCTTGTTTTTCTCTGTATAGGTGTTAATGATGGCTTTCGTTTAGCTGTTCTGTATGTAAATCCCATTTCCTGTAGGCGGTTTCTTACAGTTCGGTCACAGACGTTGACTCCAGTTTCCTCCTATTCGTTCCTCATTTGTTTTGTTGTGCATTTTCTGTTTTCAAGACATATCGCTTTAAGTTTTCTGTCTTGACGCTTTGATGTCTTCCTTGGTCTACCAGTATGTTTGCCTTTAACAACCTTCCCATGTTGTTTGTATTTGGTCCAGGTTTTAGACACAGCTGACTGTGAACAACCAACATGTTTTGCAATCTGCGTGATGATTTACCCTCTTTTAAGAGATTGATAATCCTCTCCTTTGTTTCAATTAACATCTCTCGTGTTGGAACCATGATTCATGTCAGTCCACTTGGTACAGCAGCTCTCCAAGGTGTGATCACTCCTTTTTAGATGCAGGCTAACGAACAGATCTAATTTGATGCAGGTGTTAGTTTGGGGAATGAAATTTACAGGGTGATTCCATATTTTTTTCCCTCTGCTTGGTCTGAAAAAGTAACTGTTACTGACTACCACATTCTTTTTTTCTTGATTTCTTTTAGTGTTTCTTAAAGCCAGAAAGTTGCCATTTGAAATGATGTTAGCTTTGTGTCATGTCTGTGATCTGCTTATTTTCTACAAAATCAAACAACTGAATAAACAACCTCAGAGGCTGGTGATTCCATCATTTTTGCCAGGGGTTGTATATCTATCTATATATATACAATTTATAATTTATATAGGTGTATATTTACTGTGTATATTTATTTATATTTTTCAATATATACAAAAGGCAATTATATTTACAGGAATAAAGGTAAATGAATATAAAAGTAGCATTAATTAAACAACAATAAATATAAATATCAACAATGTCAGTAATATTACACTATTTTCCATTGAAATAAACAGAAACTAATATAAGAAATATGCTTTTTTCTTGTTCTATTGATGGTTAAATGAAGAGTGAGAGGAGGACGACAGTGTGATGTGTTCATATTTGTCTCTACAGGGATTCACACAGGGCAATGGACGACAGGCTGTGGACTGGATGATGATGGAACCAAGAGAGGATACGGCCAGTTTGGTTATGATGGAGAAGACTTCATCAGTCTGGATCTGAACACTCTCACCTGGACAGCAGCTAATGATGTAGCTGTTATTATAAAACAGGTGTTGGATCAGACCAGTACAGCTACACAC
Source organism: Prochilodus magdalenae (assembly GCA_024036415.1). Classification (NCBI taxonomy): domain Eukaryota; kingdom Metazoa; phylum Chordata; class Actinopteri; order Characiformes; family Prochilodontidae; genus Prochilodus; species Prochilodus magdalenae. Next base: position 30,775 of record JAMWET010004574.1, read on the forward strand.
GCGAAGATTTTTCTGGAAACTGTGTGTATTGAACGGTTACAGAAGTATGTGGATTATGGCAATGAGACTCTAAACGGGAAAGGTAAAGTGTAATCTATGACCTGATCTGTTGCTGTGGTGGTCTCACCTGGGGACCAAAGCAAAACATGCTCACCCCATCACTTATAATAATACCACATATAACCATATACACTATATTGCCAAAAGTATTCACTCCCCCATCCAAATCATGAATTCAGGTGTTCCAGTCACTTCCATGTCCACAGGTGTGTAAAACCGAGCACCTAGACATGCAGACTGCTCCTACAGACATTAGTGAGAGAACGGGTCGCTCTCAGGAGCTCAGTGAACTCCAGCGTGGTACTGTGATAGGATACCACCTGTGCAACAAGTCCAGTCATGAAATTCCCTCCCTCCTAAATATTCCACAGTCCACTGTCAGTGGGATTATAACACAGGGGAGTGACTGGGAACACCAGCAACTCAGCCACAAAGTGCTAGGGCACGTACAATGGCCAAGCAGCTGCATCCAAGCCTTACATCGCCAAGTACAGTGCAGAGTGTGGAATGCAGTGGTGTAAAGCTCCGCCACTGGACTCTTGGAGGTTGCCAGAATGGTACGTGTCTGACTGCACTGTGCCGAGTGTAAAGATTGGTGGAGGTGGGATTATGGTGTGCGGTTGTTTTTCAAGAGTTGGGCTCTGCCCTTTTGTTCCAGTGGTTTTGGATTATCTCATGTTCCCAACTCTGTGGGGGCAGTTTGGGGATGGCTCCTTCCTGTTCCAACATGACCGCACACCAGAGCACAAAGCAAGCTCCATAAAGACATGGATGAGCGAGTCTGGTGTGACTGACCTGCTCAGAGTCCTGACCTCCACCTGATAGAACACCTTTAGGATGAATTAGAGGGGAGACTGAAGCTTTTATAGATGCAAAGGGTGGGCCAACATCATATTACATCCTATGGATTAAGAATGGGATGTCACACAAGTTCATATGCTCGAAGAGGCAGACGAGTATAGTGTACCTACATCCTCCATTAACACATAGTCACCTGCTGCTAATCACAATGTTAACCCATTATTTCTTCTGTTATAGTTAATGTCATTCACATATTCTCAAATTTCTTGTAGATCTTATACAAAATACAATATTCTAATCTCATGATTAGTGCTTATTAGGGCGAGTGCACTGAAACGCTCCTTGGGCATTCTTAGACAGGTCTTTATAAATCTGGCTTATAGTTTAGTTACACTGACTGAATTATTATGATGACCAACAGTTACCACAGTGGGAGGTTTACAGCAGGCGTACAGTTTGTAAGTATCAACCATTCAGTAGTAGTCTGTAGAGGGAGCTCCAGGAGGCATTGTTAGTGGTGGAGGTAACAGGTTTGAAGACGCAGTGCAGCGAGGAACACAGCAGTGGTCAAAATAGGTCTTCAGTTGTTCTCTTACTCATACCTAGACTACAGCAGCACGCTGTGGCATATGTGTAAAACTGAGTACACAGTGGGGAGGTATGGCACATATAAGAAGGACGTTACACATATTAGACAAGTATACCAAATATCAATTAGACAAGTATACTAAGTGCAGATATTAGCTATAAATAAAGAAGTGGCAAATAATGCAGGTGATTGACAGTGAGATGGCTGTAATAACATTGAACTGTAAATATACACTGTAGAAGGTAAAGAACTGTGCAGAAATCATGCAGTATAAAGAGACCAGATGTGGGGTTGTATGGTTCAACAGTAGAATAGACTCTGGAATAATATAAAATGGATGTTACTCAAGTAACAGATATGGATAATACTCAAAATGTAAATAATGAAATGTATACAGTTCATCAGAATAGGCAGTTGGTAATTTGAGGATGGTGCTAGCATAACAATCTGGTGGAACCACTCACAGCTAATTAGGTTAACTGGAAACTGGGTATGAGTATGAAGAGCCTCCAAGCAAGGTGGAGTCTTTCAGAAGTAAAGAGGAGGAGGGGTCACCACTCTGTGAAACACTGCACCACCAACTGGTGCAGCAATTCAAGATGAAAGTTCCTCAGTGTAAGAAAATAGCAAAGAACTTGGAGATGATCAGCATCTACACTACATATCATTAAAGGATCCAGGTAATATGGAGAACCTCTGTAGTTAAAGGACCAAAACCAGTACAGGTTCAGGCTGCATAAAAACCAGACTCGGTTCTGTAGTCAAAACACTGCATGGGACCAGGAACACTTCTCAGCACCATCGTCTGTGAACACAGTTCATCACTGTTCCACAAAGGCAAGTTAAAACTCCACCATGCAGAGAAGAACCCTGATATAAACAGAACCAGAAACACCAGCACCACCTTCTCTGGGCCTGAGTTCCTTTGGGAAGGATTGAGGAGAAGGGGAGGGGTCTTCCGGGCTAAAGAGAACAGGAACAAAGTTTAAAAGCCAGCATCCGTGATGGTATGAGGGGGCATTAGTGCACATGGTCTGGGTGACCTGCACATCTGTGAAGCTCTGTTAATCCTGAATATATATATATACGGAGCAAGTCGTACATACAGAAACACATCAGGTCACAAGATGTCTCAAGGATTCTGAGAATTCTGGAGGCTGGAATGTTTACCCCCATCTCTCTCTCTCTCTCTCTCTCTCTCTCTTTCTCTCTCTCTCACTCTCTCTCTCTAGTCCGTCCTGAGGTGTCTCTGTTCCAGAAGGACTCTTCTTCTCCAGTGGTGTGTCATGCTACAGGGTTCTTCCCCAAACCAGTGATGATCTCCTGGCAGAAGAATGGAGAGGATCTGGATGAGGACGTGGAGCTCAGAGAGACGCTACCCAACCTGGATGACACTTTCCAGAGGAGGAGCATTCTGACTGTCTCACCTGAGGAGCTGAAAGAGAACCACTACACCTGCATCGTCCAGCACAGCAGTCTGGAGAAGGCGATAGTGCTACAGGTGAAGCCCAGAGGTAAGAGTAACTAGGTGTCTTTTTCAGGTGTGGGTAAGACACAGAAAGTCCCTGATGAGTCTGATTATGATCTTCTACACCTTTAGGTTCGGTTGGAGTCTTGATCGGTAGCATCATTGGTGCAGCAGTGCTTGTTATCCTCGTAGTCGTGGGAGTTTATGTGTGGGTGAAGAAGAGTAGTTATTCTGGTAAGAGAGATAAACATCTCCTGACACTATTAGATTACACACACACTACAACCCTAAATCAGAAGAGGTGGGGACAGTGTAAAAGTTTGCACAGTATTCAAGGTAAACGACCTTTGACACCGTTTCCATGGTGGGTTGATGGGCCACACCAGATGCCTGTTCCCTTTACTGTTATAGTTTGCTGTTTCCTGGCTTGACCTAACACTTTTCGCTCCTCTACTCTTCCTCTCGTCTCACCCTTCTAACATGGTTACGTCCGCTGCTCGTCTGCTCTGGTTCTGACCTCCACCTGTCCCTGACTACAGTGTTCGCTTGTGGCTGTTCTGTGTATTGCTGCCTGATTAGATTCCCTGTTCCCGGTCCGGAGTCTTTTGTCCTGACATATATTTATATGTATGTATTACAGGATGTTGTGATGGGATGATGTTATAGGGTGTTGTTATGAGTCAGTGCCATGGAGTGTCGTTATTGGGCATGTTATTGGGTGGTGTTATAGAGTGATATTATAGGATGGTGTTGTAGGATGGTGTTATAGGATGATATTATAGGATGGTGTTGTAGGATGGTGTTATAGGGTGATATTATAGGATGGTGTTGTAGGATGGTGTTATAGGATGATATTATAGGATGGTGTTGTAGGATGTTGTTATAGGGTGATATTATAGGATGGTGTTGTAGGATGTTGTTATAGGGTAATATTATAGGATGGTGTTGTAGGATGTTGTTATAGGGTGATATTATAGGATGGTGATGTAGGATGTTGTTATAGGATGGTGTTATAGCGTGATATTATAGGATGGTGTTGTAGGATGTTGTTATAGCATGTTATAGGATGGTGTTATAGGGTAATATTATAGAATGGTGGTGTAGGATGTTATAGGGTAATATTATAGGATGGTGTTGTAGGATGTTATAAAGTGTTGTTATAAGATGTTTATAGATGATGTTATAGGGTACTGGAATGTTTATAATGATGACAATGGGCTATAATATGAATCTGATGCTCAGATCAACGCTGTAACTTTCTAATCAATAATAAATAAATGATAGATAATATAACTGTACTCTAACCTATCAGACATAACACACACATTTACATCTGTTTTGTTTCTAAACTACCTTACGGTTATAGTTACAGATAACCTTTAATAACAAACAAACAACCAAAGTCAGTGAGCTGTCATGGTGGTGCTGCACAGCCCATGTAATTTCAGACCTCCAGAATGGCCGTCAGGTAGAGGCCCTGCAGGAACTGGTGCCAGAAAGTGATGGTCCATGGCTATGTAGCTATTATAACAGTGTTTCACTGCATCCACGTACACCATTACTGTATACAGTATGATGATGAATGAAGGTGATCGATAATGATGATGATAGAAAGAGTGATACGATGATAATCGATAATGATGAATAGATAATGAATCATGATGATATGATGATGGATACATCGATAAATGGATAATGATAATGCATATAAAGGGATAGATCGATAATGACATGATGACAGATGATGGATTGAAGGTTGATCGACTGATGATGAAGGTGATGATGATAATGATGTAATGTTGTGTAATTTTGTAGCTTTGCCACCTGGAGGATCAGTTCAGTGCCACAGCAGGTGTATGGCAATGTCGTGTATATGTAAGTGAACGTTTATGAATCTTACATCTTACATTAAAACTGTTTACATCAAATCTAATATCATATTTAAAATCAATTAAAACTACTATTATTATTATTATTATTATTATTATTGTTGTTATTATTATTATTATTGTTGTTATTATTATTATTATTATTATTATTATTATTATTATTATTATTATGAATACTACTACTAGTAGTACTACTACTAATAATAATAATAATAATAATAATAATGTGTACTAATGATGGGTTTGTATTGTCTTTGTGTTGCTAGGAGATGGAGAACCAGGTGGTAAATTATTCTGAACTGATTCTGAGTGAAGAGATGAAGCAGCACTTTCATTACACAGATATCTTTTTACTCCCCCTTTAATCTGGAGGCTGTTTCTGTGGGTGGGTTTATTCAGCTGCTTCTTATTTATTTTTATTTTACTCTGCTGTCCGTACGGAAACAACGACCACTGGGATAGTGATCATCACAGAACCAGTTTCAGATTCTGATTCTATAACACGTCTTTTAAATCACTGAAATCTGATGAATTAAATATTTTGCAGTTTCTGGCTGAATAAAAATCCTGTCCATTCGTGTATATGTTTATTTTTACTATATTATTTGATCGTGTGAATAATTCATGATGAACTAACAGAAATGCTCAAAAATCACTCAGAATAAACTTCCTTTATTTTAACACTGGATGTTTTGAAGGTTGTTGTTCTTTTGTGAAGTTATTGTTGGTGTAATGTATGACTATATATACATCTTAGAAATAAAAACACTCCAGCTGACACGCCTGCTGCATCCGCAGACAGCCCCTCCCTCCACACTGGCTGTGATTTTATCCCGTTAGTGTAAAACTGGGGGTTGTGTTTCTTTAAGGAGAGATAGAGTGAGACCGAAAAACTGCACACGTGTGAGTGAGGGTGTGAGTGAGTGAGTTAAGGTGTGAGTGAGTGAGTGAGTGAGTGAGTGAGGGTGTGAGTGAGTGAGTTAAGGTGTGAGTGAGTGAGTGAGTGAGTGAGTGAGGGTGCGAGTGAGTGAGTTAAGGTGTGAGTGAGTGAGTGAGTGAGTGAGTGAGTGAGGGCTTGTGTGAGTGAGTAAGGGTGTGAGTGAGTGAGTGAGTGAGCGAGCGTGTGAGCGAGTGAGGGTGCGAGTGAGTGAGTGAGCGAGTGAGTGAGGGTGTGAGGGAGTGAGTAAGTGAGTAAGTAAGTGAGTGAGTGTGTGAGTGAGTGAGGGTGTGAGTGAGGGTGCGAGTGAGTGAGTGAGCGAGTGAGTGAGGGTGTGAGGGAGTGAGTAAGTGAGTAAGTAAGTGAGTGAGTGTGTGAGTGAGTGAGTGAGTGAGTGTGTCAGGGCGTACCCATGTGTGCTGAGAAGCTGCTGTGTGTCTGTCTCGCTGTAGTGGCTCTGTTCTGTCCTTTACTCTGAAGCTCCGTTTGTCTCAAATGTTTGAAACTGAATAGGAGCTGAAGCATGTGGGCATCAGACACCTATATAAGCTAGATGGACATCCCATAATAAAGCCATGTGTATCGTTTTCACCCTTGTTTTTCCCTGTTCCTGCCATTTAAAGCCTACGGAGCAGCAGTGAACCGAAGCAGTGAACTGATGGGAGAAAAACCAAAGTTAAACTTTGAGAACTAAATATAAACTGAAGCTGCCATTCAGTGTCAGAGTGAATTAAGTAGGAGCTTGTGTCTGATCAGAATGTGCTCTAAATGTAGTTTCAATGTTACTTAAGTATGCACTGAAATGCACATATTTTGGATGGTATATTGAGTATTCAGGCGTCGCTAGTTTTTGCCCAACACTGCATATGTACAGTTGTGTTCAAAATTATTCAACCACCACTACAGTAAAGTGTTCTCTGGAGCGACGAGACACAATTGGAACTCTTTTGGCCTATGGCTCAAAGATATGTTTGGAGGAGAAAGAATGAGGCCTATAAAGAAAAGAACACCTTGCCTACTGTGAAGCATGGTGGTGGGTCAGTCATGTTCTGGGGCTGTTTCGCTTCTTCTGGTACAGGGAATCTACACTGTGTGCAAGGTATCATGAATTCAGTTAAATACCAGGAGATCTTGGGTGAAAATGTTATGCAGTCAGTGACAAAGCTGAAGCTTGGGAGATGTTGGACCTTCCAACAAGACAATGATCCCAAGCATACCTCAATTTCTACCAGGGCTTGGTTGCAGAAGAAGGTTTGGAAGATTCTGGAGTGGCCATCACAATCACCTGACTTAAATCCCGTAGAGAATCTCTGGTGGGACTTGAAGGAGGCAGTTGCAGCACGCAAGCCCAAGAATGTCAATGAACTAGAAGCCTTTGCCCATGAGGAATGGGCTAAGATACCTTTAGATCGCTGCAAGAAACTTGTGTCAAGCTATGTTTCACATCTGAAGGACGTTATTACTGCCAAAAGGGGGTTGTACTAAGTACTAATGATGTATGTGACTAAGGGGTTGAATAATTTTGTCAATGAGAAAATTACTAAAAGGACATTTGTTGGTATACCTGAAAAGATATTGTTGTAATTTAAGTTGCATTTGTTTATTATTAAAGTCCTTCTTTGACCTGATTGTGAACAAGATAAAAAATTAACGTCAAACTTGCTAAAACACTTTACTGTAGTGGGGGTTGAATAATTTTGAACACAACTGTATATTATATAAACACAGTCTGATGTAGTTATATATTATATAAACAGAGTTTGATGTACAGTAGTTATATATTATATGAACAGAATCTGATGTAGTTATATATTATATATACACTGTACATCATGTAGTACTATATAATGTAATATGTTGGGGGTTAGCATCTCCATTTAGCCTGACTCCATGTCTTTGGGCTGTGGGAGGAAACCCACTACAATATACAATTTGCACATTATATATGAACACATTACACAGCATTAGTGTTGAGGTGGAGACAGTAGTGTTGAGGTAAAGATAGTAGTGTTGAGGTAGAGGTAGTAGAGTTGAGGTACAGGCAGTAGTGTTGATGTAGTTGTGTGGTAGTATTGAGGTAGAGGCATTAGTGTTGATGTAGTAGTGCTGAGGTACAGGCAGTATTTTTGAGGAAGAAGCAGTTGTGCTGAGGTAGAAGCAGCTGAGTCGCGGTGGAGGTGGTAGTGTTGAGGTAGAGGTAGTAATGTTATGGTAAAGTCAGTAATGTTGAGGTAGAGGCAATAATGGTAAAGTAAAGGCAGTATTGTTAAGGTTGAGGCAATAATGTTGAGGTAGAAGCAGTCGTGCTGAGGTATAGGCAATGGTGTTGAGGCAGAGGGAGTGAAGGTGAGTTAGAGGCAGTAGTGTTGACGTAGAAGTGATGAATTGGAGACAGTAGTGCTGAGGTAGAGGCAGTAGTGTTGAGGTAGAAGCAGTAGTGTTGATGTAGAAGTGATGAACTGGAGACAGTAGTGTTGAGGTAGAGACAGTAGTATTGAGGTAGAGGCAGTACTGCTGAGATAGATACAGTAGTGTTGAGGTATTTACATTTACATTTATGGCATTTAGCTGACGCTCTTATCCAGAGCGACTTACAAGGGTAATCATATTACAGGTAGGTCAATGTAGTGTTAGGAGTCTTGCCCAAGGACTCTTATTGGTGTAGCACAGCGTAGTCACCCAGACCGGGAATCGAACCCTAGTCTCCCACATGTGGTGGTGGTGGTTCTCTGGAGGGTAGTGGTGTTATCTGCTGAGCTACACCAACCACAGGTATAAGTGGTGAGGTGGAGACACTAGTGTTGAGGTAGAAGTGATCAACTGCAGACAGTAGTGTTGAGGTAGAAATTTTGAGGTGGAGACAGTATTGCTGAGGTAGAGGCAGTAGTGCTGAGATAGAGGCAGTAGTGTTGAGGTAGAAGTGATGAATTGGAAGCAGTAGTGTTGAGGTAGAAGTGTTAAGGTAGGCAGTAGTGTTGAGGTAGAAGTGGTGAGGTGGAGACAGTAGTATTGAGATAGAGGTAGTAGTGTTAAGGTAAAGGCAGCAGTGTTAGTGTACCTGTATGGGGAAGAGACTGGTGTATGATCTGGTATGTGGGTGAAACAGGTGACACTGTGGAGGAACAGGAGGAACCGGTCCAGCACATGATGCGGCTGGTCAGCTGTTTATGGCGGTGGTGGCCAGGTGGAGTAAAATAAGAAATGGATGTGTTCGTGTGAAAGGAGAAAAATATGAAGAGCAAGAACATAAACATACTTCATATTTTTATCTTTCTTTCATCCTCTCTTTCATTTTTGCATTTTTGTGAGAGAGATCAATATCTGGCAACCCAACCCGGCATTGTTGTGATAGAAGCGGCAAGCTCAGGCTTTCGGCTGTAAGAGGAAGCTAGTGTGAGACACTCCTGCGTGTGGAGGGATTGGAGTGTGTGTGGTTTACTGGACTACAGAAAGGCTGAGATGGAGCTCCTGCTGTTTCTCTCCGTCAGTGTTCATCTGACTTCAGCAGGTGAGTCTGACTAGCACAGTCAGCCAGGTGTGCTGTGTGTGCATATACCTGAACATGTTTTCACCAGCCTGAACTGTATTAGATTACTGAGTTTAACGTTTACCCACTTAACATTGTGTTAGTGTTTTATACATACACATCTGCACATATATTAATATAATATAAATATTAATATTGTTTATTAATGACTGACATTTGCTGGCAGGCCCGCAGTGACCTGACGTAATATTGAAGGTTTTAGGTCTTTATTGAGAAACTGAAACCGGTTCAGCTGGTTCTTACTGTAATGGTGACGTTACCTAGTAACCAGCAGCGGCTGTGGAGGCATACACGGGCGTGAATAGGCATGTCTGGGGTGGAAGAGCTGAAACACTGAGAGGAAAATGGCTGGCTAAAATTAGCATTAGCACATTAGCGTTTCTGGATGCACCTGACAGGACCCTATCCAGTGTGTTATGTGTACATGTGTCTAAAATATTTACCATAACTGGTTACTTCCAGCAGGTAAATGGTTAACCAGGTGTGTGTACCTCCATATCGAGTCTGGTCAGACTTGCACTGGACGTGCACCCCACTCCTCTGTTCATATGATGGCAGGAGTAGAAACACCCCGTACATCCCCCAGTTAGAGAAGCCACTGCAGCTGCTTTGTAATCCTTGATGTGAAGTTTGAAATATGATATTAAAGTTATTTATATTTGTGGTCCCCACAGTCTCTCACTCTCTGAGGTACATCTCCACTGCAGTCACATCAGGAACTCCTTTCCCACAGTACACTGTGGTCGGTCTGGTGGACGGGGAACCGGTTATGTACTACGATAGTAAAATCATGCAGATGACTCCAATGACGGAATGGATATCTCAGGGCATGGAGGAAGATTTCTGGAAAGCTGAGAGCGAGGTTTTTAAAGGTGAAGAGGAGTGGAGTTTATTCAACATGGCTACCACAACGAAACGACACAACCACACTGAAGGTGAAGACGCATTATATGAGGTCTACCATACACCATGCACACAGGAGCACTAGATACCATGTCATGAGCACCACATACTGTCTGATGAGCACCTGTGACACATGTGGTGAGTTCCAGATACCATTTGGTAAGCACAAGATACTATGGGGTGGGCACCACATACTATGCAATGAGGTCCAGATACCATTTGGTGAGCACCAGATACTATGTGGTGAGCACCACATTTTATACGATGAGCACCAGATTCTTTGTGGTTAGAACCAGATACATATGGTGAGCTCCAGATACCATTTGGTAAACACCAGATACTGTTTGGTGAGCACCAGATACTATGGGATGGGCTCTACATACTATGCGATGAGCTCCAGATTCAATTTGGTAAACACCACATTCTGTTTGGTGAGCACCAGATACTATGTGGTAAGCACCACATTTTATCCAATGAGCAGCAGAATATTTGTGGTTAGTACCAGATACATGTGGTGAGCTCCAGATACCATTTGTTGAGCACCAGATACTGTTTGGTAAGCAACACATACTATGTGATGCACACCAGATACTTTGTGGTTACTACCAGACACCATTTGGTGAGCACCAGATACTATTTTGGTGAGCACCAGATACTATGTGGTGAGCAACACGTACTATGTGATGCACACCAGATACTTTGTGGTTACTACTAGACACGTGTGGTGAGTTCCAGATACCATTTGGTGAGCACCAGATATTGTTTGGTGAGATGCTATGTGATGTGCTCTAGGTAGGCATGTAGGGTAATGTTTGGTGTGCATGTGACACATCTGGTGCTCATCACACCACACCACAAACAACACAACACTGAAGGTGAAGATGCATGCGTATCTTTCTGCATCATATGACTACTACCATTCATCGAGCGTACACTGCACATGTTAGAGATGCGTGTTTGGAATGAGGTTCATGTTGGGGCAGGTGAGGTAATAAATGATATGAGTAAATTTACATTGACTGTGTTTTTATGACTTCATGAGCTGTTTGAGGGCTCGGCTTTGACCAAAGGCAGCTATATGAGATTCATGAGTGTTCCTTGTCACTGTGGCTGGCTCTTTAACAGGAATCCACACCTGGCAGTGGGCGTACGGCTGTGAGCTGCACGACAACGGCACCAGCACCGGGTACAGCGATTTCGCTTATGATGGACAGGATTATATATCACTGGATTTGGAGACTGGCATCTTCACTGCCTCCCAAAAATCGTTCTTGCTCAACTGGAGCAGGGGCCAAGGCATTCACTGCAAGGAGTACTTGGAGACGCAATGCGTTGATGAGTTAAAGAAGTTTGTGGGATTCGGTAGATACACTCCAGAGAGAAAAGGTACAGTGATCTGATAGGATCCTGCGCCGGATCTTTTTCAAATTTGAACTGCGGTATCTGTTTAATCGCTTTCTGTCAGTATTACATTCAGTACCTTTAAATTTCTCTCTGACTTTAAACATAGAGGGTGTAGGACCTTGTGTAGGGTTAAACCCATTTACACCCTTCCATTTGGTCCTAGAATGAACCAAGCTCTGTATACTCTATTACCCTGTTCTTCAATGGTCAGGACCCCCACAGGACCACCACAGAGCAGGTAGTATGTGGGTGGTGGATCATTCTCAGCACTGCAGTGACACTGACGTACTGACTTACCTGTAAATGAAGCGTACCTACTAGCCTGTAATCCCTCCACCAGCACCAGTAACAGCTGTGGTTGGATTGGGCATGTACTGGTCAGGTTTCTAGATGTAGCCACATCAGTGTTCAGACACTCTTACATCAAAGAATTGGTCAGTTGGTCCAGATTTGGTGGATGCCGTCCCTGGCACAATTCCGAGTTCCCTGTAGACTGGGATTTCAGCCACTGCTGGTAGACCTGTATGAGCGTACGCTTCCATACACCTGCAGATTCAGCTACTTCCTTCACTCTATGGTCTTTGGCCACGCCCACATGCAGTTCTTTCCTTTTAGCCAATCATTAACATCTGCTCTGGAGCCATTTTCCACACATGGAACGAGACATTCCCTGCACTGTAGCACCTCTTCCCAATCTATGGATCCTGTCACTCACCCCCCGCAGGGATTTATAGCCCCATCATCCGCATGCAGCGCCATCTGCAGGAGCCTGAAGTTACTATCACCTTAAATATCCAACGTGACTCATTTATTGTCCATTGCTCTTATATATACACAGGTATTCTAGCCTGTATAGATCTGTTATAGCGCATGTCTCTGCAGTATCCTAATGAACACTACCACCCCACCCCCTTCTCTCCAGTTCCTCCTGAGGTGTCTCTGTTCCAGAAGGACTCTTCTTCTCCAGTGGTGTGTCATGCTACAGGGTTCTTCCCCAAAGCAGTGACGATCTCCTGGCAGAAGAATGGAGATGATCTGTATGAGGATGTGGATCTCAGAGAGACGCTACCCAACCAGGATGACACTTTCCAGAGGAGGAGCATTCTGACTGTCTCACCTGAGGAGCTGGACAGGAACGAGTACACCTGTGTAGTTCAGCACGGTGGACTGGAGAAGGAGATAAGGCTGCAGGTGTCTGATCACCTGACAGGTAGTAGGAAAAGGACTGAACCTGAAGATTACATTTACATAAGAGTGGGTAAAGAGTTCCACAGTGATGCCACACTGCTGTTTCAGGTGGAGGGTCAGTTGATGTGACTGTTGGTGCATGTGTGGCTGTTCTTCTGCTCCTCCCTGGTTTGGTCGGAGTTCTTATCTGGAGGAAGAAGCAGTCGGCTGAGAAGGTACGAAGGCAAATGTCCTCTTATGGATTTCTGATTATTCTTCTGCATTGGAGATATGTACCATCACATGCTAATCTGATTAGCATATTTGGTTGCTGAGCCAAGATTAATCTGTATGGAGGTTTATGAAGTTCTCCACATGACTGTAATCCTGTCTCTATCAGCAGGCTTCAGAACCACCTGATTCAGAAACCTCAAATTCTATGTAAGTGAGCCTTCCACTGTCTTCAAGCTGATTTGAGACAGTCAGTCTTTTCATTACACACTCATTAAACCTCATATACGACCATGCTGTCCTCATATCTCTCCTTTAGGTTAGAGCCAGAGAGAGACGGAGACCCTGAGCCCTGCTGAAGGTGATCAAAGATGGAACCATGAAGAGACCAGTAACCCAGCATTTGACTTTGACCACTGTCTTTCCCTTCATATCACACCTTTAGAGATCAAAGCTACTCCAGTCCAGTTAGGTGTTGACCATACAGTGGTATTTATTAGAGTAGCAGACTAATATTTAACTGACCGTCCCGCTTTGTAAGATCGTTCTAATGTGTCTAATGCTCCCTAAATGTGAACTAATGCTAATAGTTCAGATTTCCAGTGGTCTTCCAAACAACTGGCTCACATGGGGGGTGCTGGAGCCTATCAATGGGCACAGGGCAGGAGATTCTCAGAACAGGCTTTGTCAGTCCATTGCAGGGCAGGTCCACAGACGTACACACTGACTCACACCCAGGGGGGCAATTTAGCAGCTCCAGTTCACCTAGCTGCATACCTTTGGAGTGTGGGAGGAATCTGGAGCACATGCAAACCCCACCCAGACAGAACGCTGGACACCCGAGCCAGGAATTGAAACCAGGCACTTCTAGCTGTGAGGCCACAATGCTACCCACTCTGCTACCATAATGCCCTGCCTCAGAGCTGAATGGAGAAACTAGAGAGAGAGTGCATCTCCTGCCCTCCTACTCTACACAAGTAGCTCCAGCCTGACTTCATCAGGTTCAGATTCTGTCAGACTGCCAGGTAATCTAGTCACATGATCCACAATCAGTGAGGTGATGATAACCACCTACTCTCCTGAGTGAGTGAGCCGCATTGTGAGCTTATGGCTACATCTGGACAGATTCTGCAGCAGCACCTGAACCAGCAACCCTCAGATTCACTGTTCAGACGTTCATACCATCCAACAACCTCACAAGCATATAATCCTCCATCAACCTCCTAACAGCTAATGTACAAACACCTGTGGAAGATCCCACTTCTGTACGCTGAATAAAAGCTGTAGTTGTTCTTCTGTCTGGTTCAGGCTCTCGTTCTTTCTGTGTTGAGGACTCCAACCGTACAGCCCCTGCTCTTCTGTCATGTGTCTCTTTAAAATCAGACATTCATATTCATGTTTCAGTGTTGGGTTAGAATGATTATTATAGTAAACAGCAGAAAGCTGAGATGACCTATGACCTCCATAGGAGCTTTATTGCAGACTATTTAACATTTTTTCATATATATATATTTAAATAGTCTGCAATAAAGCTCCTATGGAGGTCATAGGTCATCTCAGCGTTGTGCTGTCCAAGCTCCTAAGCTCTTTATGGCCCCAGCCAAAAAAAAAAAAAACTTGGCTTGTGTAAACAGTGACAGAGGTGTGTTATGTGATGCATGACCAACCAAGCGGGTTCATTTGTTCCTAGTAACGCGTGATCATGCACTCTTTTCCTAAATGTGATTAGACGTCTGATGCTTCAGTTGCTGCTTCCTTCTTTCTGAGATGAACAAATGAACTGAACACAACAGCATGAATAACTGAAGATTGATTATGAAGTGCTGAAGATGGATCACTGTCCAGTGAAGTACCTGCTTCTCTTCTCAGTTTATATTCATCAGCAGGTGAATCTGATCCCAGTCTGATATTCTATAGTATCTGAGCGAACTTCTGAGATCTCCAAACTTTCACCTTACTGAACTTTATCCTGAAATACTAACAGTCAGTCGTCAACAGTTATGCTAAGCTATGAAACATAATTTCATATTTTGATCTGTGATCGTATGTAGGGATGTTCTAGTTTACTGAATGAGTGTAGAAGGAAGCGGCTTCTTTCTAAAAGCATCAGCTATCTTGCACCATGACAGCAGAGTAATACACTTTTGTCCACTAGATGGTGCTATAATTCATAATTATGTTTTTAATTTTACTTCCTACTACTTCTAGTGTTACTGTAAGTATGAAAGGGCTTTTTACGAATGGATTTTGTACATCAATGTTCAGAAACAAAATGAAAACTCAAATAAATAAAGAAAAATGGGCAAAGGAAAAAAATAAGAATGAATTCAGACCTGGAATTTTAAATTAAAATAACGTATTTTTTAATTTTGCATTCCAAGTCAGGAAGTTTTTTTTCTTTTTTATTTCTAACCATCCATAAAGATTTTTCGAAATATTTTGGGTAGCTTGTTTTAATGATTCTATATATGTCTATGCAATAATATCCATATTAAGTTTTTATGTCCCCTCCAGTTCCTCCATCCAGACAGTCCAGTTATTAATTATTAAATTATTAATTATAATTCTCTCTTTTTTGCCTCATTGGTAGGAATAACATTAGTTTAGGAATAAGCTTAGTTCTCATTTATGTCCATGTTTTATAGAAATGGTCTAATTTAAAGATTAAAGGAGCCGTCAGGAACAAAGAACCAGGAGCGACACGCGCAGAGCTAAAACTCAAATGGGCTTTATTAAGCACACGAGTAAACCAGCACAGCAGCAATACACAGACTAACATAGAGGGAGAGACAAGGTCAAAGTCAGAGGACATGCAGAGGTCAAAACCAGACAGTAGACAAGCAGCGAGGCCAACAAGGTGGAACGGCTAGGCAAGAGAATGGTCAAGGTAACGAGAGAAAGGTTGATAGCCAGGAAGAAGATCAAGAGAAAGCCAACGAGGGATATTCAAAAGAAGAGGTCAAAGCCAACAGGAGTCGAAAGCCAGGGTCAGGATAAACAGAGGAGACCCACTCAGAGATGTAAACCAGGTTTGGCAAAGCTTCACACTGAGGACGTGTCTGACAGGGGTATATGTACTGAGGCCAAGTGGATACAGCTGGGCTAAAACTCAGGTGACCTAGAGCGGTGCTGATTGGAAGTCAATGGAACCAGACTTCTTTCTCTCTAAAAGGTCACTGTGAGGGGGACACAGATCCAGTGAGGTCCAGCACTGTCTCTTATAGTAGTGACTGAGCAGAAACTGTTCCTGACTCCTGTTCTGGGGTCATATTGGGGGGAGTGAGGAGTTAACAGGAGCTCCACTATAGTGTACTACATGAAGGACACCTGACTGGAGCTCCTCCTTCATCATCAGCAGTGAGAGGAATAGAATGGAGAACGCTGGAAGAACTCTGCTCTGATGTCATAACCCACTAACGGCTACACGCTGTGATGTCATAAAGGAGAAAGTCTATAAGAATCCGCTCACGCTGCGGTTTCAGCTCAGTCTGCACTGGGACCCCGAACAGCGCACATGCTATTCATACCAGGTAAGAGTAATTGATAGTAGATGCTGAAGAACTCACAGCTCTGTGTGAGGATGGACAGTCACTAACTGATCTCCTGAAAAGAACTGTAAGGTCATTCTTTCTGTTGAAGTAGAGAACCCTATGAAGACTGAGACAGCAATGAACCCACCAAGTCGCACTGACAGCGGACAAGTCAGCGACCTCCTCCTGGAGGTCGTGCTAGAAATGAGTTTTCCCTCCACCATCCAGACTCTACACCCGTCAGAGAGCTACTTCCCTTTCAAAACAAAGCTGATAAGTGAGCTCCTGAACGTGGCACTGGAGGATCTGGTCCAGCCTCCCCACATAATTGACCCTGAGAACACTGTGGGTCACAGTGAGGAGGAACCTCTGGGTGAGTAAAGTGGATGAACAGATATCATGATGATACATACACATGTCCTTCATATAAAAGCAGGAGTTCATCTTAAACTCAGATCTAATCCGGCTCTATCTCTTCTAGACGCTCTAGTGAGCTCCATTGAGATCCAAAAGATCGGAGAGCTCCTGGACGTCCAGAGGGAGGAGGACCTTCCGGAGAGTGTCCAGCCTCTGGGTGAGTAAAGGACATAAGCAAGTACAATAAACATGATAGAGCTGGAAATCTGAACATGTGTATTTATATGAACACAGAGAACCACATGATGATGCACCAACTGAAAGGTTCTTTAGAGAACCACAAGAGGTTCTTCAGTCCAAGTGCTCTAGAACACAGAACACATAGGCCTAACGTTGTCTTCTACCTGAAACAGGTGTGGAGAAGAAAGACCTACCGGAGGTGGACCCTGACAACAAAACGACCCCCAGCAATAAAGACCACCATAACAGCCCAACTTCTGCTGACAGAGGTGGAGCAGGGGAGGTCATGGAGGAAGAAGGAATAAAGGAGGACCTGCCAGAGCATAAGCCTGAGCAGAAAAAGAAAAAAACAAGGAGAGGAACGCGCGGGAAGGGAAGGAAGATCTTCTATAAGAAAGATCCAGAAGCCTGAGGACCACCGCGTATAGAGACCACCAACATCTACACACTCTTTCTCACACACACAAAATCACAAAAAAAATAAAATCTTAAAATCTATATCTCTCAGCTTCTGTATGGTTTATTGTTGCTGTAGTCAGATATTGTATTTTATTAAAGTATATATATACACATACACTATACTGCCAAAAGTATTCACTCCCCATCCAAGCCACTGAATTCAGGTGTTCCAGTCACTTCCATGATCACAGGTGTATAAAACCGAGCACCTGGACATGCAGACTGCTCCTACAGACATTAGTGAGAGAACGGGTCGCTCTCAGGAGCTCAGTGAATCCCTGTGGTACCGTGATAGGACGCCAGCTGTGCAGCAAGTCCAGTGGACTCTAGAGCAGTGGAGACGTGTTCTCTGGAGTGACCAATCACGCTTCTCCATCTGGCAGTCTGATGGGCGAGTCTGGGTTTGGGTTTTGGTCTTAATTCCTGGTTTAATTACTATGAATTATATTTTTAGAGATGGGAGGTTACTGGCTGTCTGTCCAGTCAAATGGAGTCTATGAAAGGTGAATCTGGCCCCTGAGCAGTTCCTATAAACTGGGCCCTGTATGAGGAAAATCTCCATAGAGAGTTTAAACATTGCTCATCTGTGTATGTAGTTCATTACGACCCCCAGATACTGATGATGTAAGCTGGAGAGAGGAGGAGTCTGAGAGGTGAAGGAGGAAAGGTGGAGATGAAGAGAAAGACAGCTCTATGTAAAGGTCTTTATGGCTGGAAACAAAACATGGACTAAGAGGCCACAGTAGTGTGCAGAAAGACCCTCCTCATGCCCCTCCCACCCACAGTCGTTCCTCTGTAGGAGGCTGTAGCGTCGGCTTGGTGTGGTGTTTATATGTGCACATCTGTATTCTGAATATTCTCCACCCATAAAACTGACCTTCAGCTACTCTCAACCACGTACAGCACCAACACCACACGACTACACATGTTCCAGTAGCAGAGACAAACACCGAACACACATCCTCACACCGTCACCTAGCTGAAATAACACCGGGGGGTCTAATTCATAACATATGTATTTATATAACCACATTTATAATTATAGTTTCAATTATACATACATACATTCATCTTAGATCATCTATTAGACACAGTCTGATTAACCCAGGAGGGAGTACCGGCACAGATGGAGCCGACCCCTAGGTTCTCTGTTTAAATGAGAAGCTAATTTCTGACACATTAAATATTTCTGTCATATTAAAATGACTTATTTTTATCTGGGTGATTATTAAATATGTAATGAAATTCCATTTCAGTTTGAGAAGTAATTATTAACCTATTAAATAAGTAGAATTTATACATCTAGTACATGTGACCTCAGTAGTACATCAGCGTATTCAACACTAATCTGCTCTCCCAGGTGTGAGGTAAGTGTATCTGAATGAACTAGGACTCTACTTTAACATGTGCTTCTGTAGATCTGAGTGAGTCTTAATGGTGTTTCTAAATGGTACAGTGAAGTACAGTTAGTTCTATATGCAGTAAGTATATGTTTAATATCACTTATGGTTATTTTTAGCATACTGAGTACATGATCAGTATATGTAAAATAATACACGTTCAGTACAGTAGTCATGACTACAGGGAAATATACTAAACCAGTATAATACAAATATATCTCTTCTGGGAGTGGTCTTTCACTGGGCAGAGGAATGTATAGCTAGCTAGCTGGAGTTGGTTAGGTGAGCCGGTTAGCTGTACATGGACTAAGCTCTTGATAGAAGGTTTTATTTTCAGTGTTTTGATTATTGTTATTGTATATAGATTATTTTGAGGTTAGTCTCTTTCCAGATGGGTCATTAGCAAACTGCTGAGCATCCCTTCCCATCTGCCATTGTCTCAAGCCTTCAGTTAGTAATCCGCCCTCTAGTGTTTCAATTCAAAGCTCCATTCGCTTCTAGAAGGTCCTACAAGTAAGTAAGTAAACTAATCTATTTATAAAGCACCTTTTAACAACCTGCGTTGACCAAAGTGCTGTACATAAAAATAACTAATGATCACACATGAATACATACAACTAATAACTAGTAAATAACAGATATTAAAATAAAAGGTAAGAGAGAGATTAAACAACTATAAAAACACCCCACGTTACCATGGTTTCACACTATTCAAAAGCAAGTTTGTATAGGTGACGATTTAGACCTGATTTAAAAGCTGAGATAGAGGAAGAATGGCGAATACTGGCTGGTAGACTATTCCAAAGTCTTGGGGCGTTTACCGAGTTTTAGACGTGCCCTAGGACGGCCAACAAATACTGTGATGAAGATCCCAAAGAGCACTGTGTGATTGGTGGCGTGAGCAAATCTGCAATATAAGTAGGGGCCAAACCATTTAGTGCTTTAAATACAACTACCAGCACTTAAACTGTGTCCTATAGTGAACTGGTAGCCAGTGAAGCGAGGCCTGGTGTTATATGTTCTCTTTTCTTGGTTCTAGTCAATAATCTGCATGCAGCATATCTGTAATAGAGACTGTGCAATAGAGACTAGTTAATCCCAGTGTATAGAGAATTACAGTAGTCTAATTGTGAAGAGATGGATGCATGAATGACTTTTTCAAGGTCGGAAAAACTAAAAGGGCTAGGGTTAGGGCTGGAGGAAACTACTTTTAACCACAGAGTTGATTTGTTTATCAAATCCGAGGTCTGAGTCAAAAACACCACCAAGATTTCTCACTGAAGACTGAACACACGATGTCAAACGACCAAGGTTATTAGAAACATTGTTAATGAGATGGGGAGTGTGTTCATGTCGACCCATCCAAAGCCAAAAATAAGTGATGTCATCATCAGTTCTCTGTGAACTTGGCACTTCCAATGCTCTTTTGCTACCAAGGCTGACCTGAACTTTGTGAAGATGATATCATAATGCATTCATAATATAAAATACAAATCACACGCTAATGTTTGAATAATGTATTTATTTATGAAAGCTACATTCAGTCAAACAGGTCATAAACATTGTAACACCTTCCGTCATCATTAACATCAGTTCAAGGCACTTTAACACTAATACTGAGGAAGTCAAGTGTTTGGATTTGATTGAAACAGCACACTGGAACTGAAATAGCCTGCTAGCTTAGCTAGTGCTAGCTCCACTCCACTTTCATCTTAGTTAACACTGCTTAACGTTTAGTAATGGTGGTCAGATTGATGGTGGGATGGTGCGGTTCTTCAGTCTGAATTGGTCTTCCATTCAGCAGCATGACCTTTATAAACTCTAAAGTAATTCTGCTCAAGTTGCGTCGTATGCAGATTCAATCAACGGCCTATTACAATAAAGAACACAGACAATATTCAAATATGTTCGTTATGTGACGTACAAGATGTCGATGGTCCGGTGCTGACATTCCCAAAGCAGACACAATAGATCAGACTCTCCCAGATCCTGCATAGCTTGTAAAACCAGATACACATTTTCTACATTTTCTCAGAATCCGAAATTCAGGACGACCTGATACAGCAGTGTAGAACCTTCCAACGGATCTTATTACTCAAGACTGAGTCTTAACCAATCCTGAAGCTGCAAGCTTCATGGTAGCTTCAGCATCTGCTCCATGCCGAGTACGTTTCTGCGTAGACTGTATTCTGAATAAACGTGTGGTATCTGATAAACTCTGATATCGGTTAATTAATAATGATGATGATGATGAAGCTCCAGATCTGAGGGTGTAAACTCTGATCGATGACAGTGATTGATCTAGACATTTGTTTGCCGTCCCTCACTAACCATGTTCACCTGACATGGCCGAACATTGGCGTAACTTTAGATTGAACACTGGACCTACAGGACAGTTTTGGAGGGTCTGGAGGCAAGCACAGTTACAGACCCCATCCTCTTCTCAAACTACGTACAAGCTTTCACAGTACAGTATTATTATTATTATTATTATTATTATTATTATTATTATTAAGCCCAAAAGAAAACCATACGACAAACCGAGATATTAAAACAACCAGAATTACAAATCTGCTTCAAATACAAAAGAGTCTAGTCTGATGAGTGTCGGTAAACACTGCAAAGAACATTAACACACCAGAGTTTCCATAGTGACGGCTGGTGGTGGTAGGTTGGTTATGTGTTGTTGACTGGTGGCCTATCCAAGAGCTTTCCTGCCTTCCACCCAATGACCACTGGGGTAGACTCCACCACAACCCAGTAGGATAAGTGGCTTAGAAGATCGAACGAACGAACGAACGAATGTTGTTGCTCAGGATGTACTTGGTTCACACTCATGATGTTACGGATTCAGTCTGTACAGGTGGGTCAGTCAGTGTACATATACACACAGCCCTTTTACACACATGAACAATTAACCATCAAAACAGTAAATCAATAAAGAAATCAGATCTGAGAAAAATCCTGAAATGAGAAATGGGAATTCCATCTAGAAGCATATCAAAGACATAGATGGTAACAGGTTTTATCAACACTGGGATGGTTTTGGTCAAACTTAGAAAGATAAATGAAATGTGCTTGTACAGATCTCTTCATGCGTCCCCTCGTCCTCCTTTCTCTCCAGCCGCTAATCTAAAAGGAGAAATATAAAGACATCAGGACTGACTCTGAGTCAGATTAAATATTAGGTTAGGCTCATGTAGACAGAGCTCCCATGTGGAGGGAAGCGGCATCTGGCTCCATGTACACTAGCAAAGTTTTTATCAATCAGTGCTTTATTTTTTATTAATTAATCACTACTGAAGTATTACTGACAGTTATTTTTAGATTTCAGTCTTTAAAAAGTGCTTCAGATTCATTTTATTCTGATAGGTTTCTCACATCATCAGTTTAAATGAAGACTCAGGAAGGGAATCCCAGCTGGGAGGATGTGATGCTACAGTACTGGTGTAACTCTGGTGTGAAACTGACTGGACACAGAAATGAGGACCCTTGTGTGGTATTAACGTCAGACTCCTGCAGATGGTGCTACACGAGGATGGTGTATGGGGTATGAGTGACGGGACCCATAGACTGGGAAGATAGGGGGGACTGATTTGAAGTGGCCGAAAGACCAGCTGAGAGAGTCTGCAGGTGTATGGAAGCGTACGGTCATACGGGTCTACCAGCAGTGGATACAGTCCCAGTCTACAGGGAATTCTCCTCGGAACTGTCCCAGGGAATGCATCCACCAAATCTGGACCAACCATGCAGTGTCTGAACACTGATCTGGCTACATTCGGAACCTTGTCCAGTCCTAGCCAAATCCAGTCACAGCTGTTACTGGTGGAGGGATTTCAGAAGGGACCCATGTTTTTGTCCAGGGAGTTTACACTCGCCATGTCCTTCATAATCTTATCTAGTAATGCATGCTTATACAGGACCCTACAGTCAGTGAAGACATTTGGGGTCTCATTTCTGCAAAAAGCTCTGGAATGTGCACATGCAACATCTCATGCTTGTTTACTGACCAGCACTGGGATCCATGTGATCACAGATTAGACCAAATTCACTGCATATTCGCTTGGGAAGCAGTTATTATTTATTACCTTCATAATTCATAGCTCATACAGCACCAGTCAAAAGTTTAGACATGGCTCCTCATAGCAGGTTCTCCTTCTGTTTATCTTATCTCATGCCTGCTGGTTCTCCTCTCACTTCCGATCTCCCGCACTCCATTTCCCATAACCCACCACCTGATGTCACTGTCAATCAGTTTGTCCATCGTCACGTCTTAAAGCTTTACTGTAGAATGAAAGTGAAACACCAAACTATAAACTAGCCCTCATGGAATTATCCAGTCCACCTTAAAACCCTCCAGAATGGAATTATACAGTCCACCTTAAAACCCTCTCATGGAATTATACAGTCCACCTTAAAACCCTCTCATGGAATTATACAGTCCACCTTAAAACCCTCTCATGAAATTATACAGTCCACCTTAAAACCCTCTCATGAAATTATACAGTCCGCCTTAAAACCCTCTCATGAAATTATCCAGTCCACCTTAAAACCCTCCAGAGTGGTATTATACAGTCCACCTTAAAACCCTCTCATGGAATTATACAGTCCACCTTAAAACCCTCCAGAATGGAATTATACAGTCCACCTTAAACCCCTCCAGAATGGAATTATACAGTCCACCTTAAAACCCTCCAGAATGGAATTATACAGTCCACCTTAAAACCCTCCAGAATGGAATTATACAGTCCACCTTAAAACCTTCAAGAGAGGAGCTGTACAGGAGGATGGAGCAGCTTCCTTACCCTGCAGTGGAGCTGATAGAACAAGGTTTATTACTAAGCAGGTTTGGAGCGATTCTATTGGTCGGTCCATCATGAATATTTACTAAGCTGAAAGGAGAGCTAGAGCTTTTACACTGTGCAGAAAAAGAGATCAAAGTTTTTACACCACTAAATATATATTAGAGGTGGAGATATGGAGGAGTACCATATTGTCTACATCAGGAGTAGATGTGGTGGATCAGGATATGGACTGGTTCAGACTCTCATCAGGTGGAGCTGTTCAGTGTAACCCTGTAGAGTCTTTAAGATCACCAGCTACATCCATTTAGCTGGGCGTGTCTAAACCTTTGACTGGTAGTGACGGGTATTTTACTGTAGTCACCAGAGTATCAATATAAACATATACAGCTCTTTTAAACACGTCAAATATTTTATATATATTCAAGTAATTAAATATTCAAATATAAAACAATGTAAAGATATAAATAATGAATTCCTTTAATACTACACACATTATAAAGGCTCACTTACAGGTACTGGGGCTTCCTGCAACAGCTCTGAAGCCTGAAAGACAGATCATAAACGCAGAATTAATGTAAGATGTGGTTTATTATAGATAGATAGATAGATAGATAGATAGATAGATAGATAGATAGATAGATAGATAGAGAGAGAGAGAGATAGATAGATAGATAGATAGATAGATAGATAGATAGATAGATAGATAGATAGATAGATAGATAGATAGATTGAATTCACCAGTCTCTGCACGTCTCCACTCACCGGACTGCTTCTTCTTCCAAATGAAACCTCCAACACAGACAGTAAGGATGAAGAGAAGAACCCCAACTGCACCAGCGATGATACCAACTGAACCTCCATCTGAAACAACACAGTCACATCACTGTAGACCTCACGCTGCTGTGTTTGTCCAGGTTGTGCACATGTAGATTTCGTTATTCATCAGTTTCAAACTGTAAAGCCAAACTTTCTTCAATACCATCAGTAGTGTCAGCAGAAACAATAAACGCTGGCCTGTAAAATGTGACCGTGCAGCTATTCCAGTCTGCTTGAATTCACAACTATGTACATGTATACAGGGTGGCACAGTGATGGCAAAGGGTAGTGCTGGGCCTGGGTTTGATTCCGGGCTGGGGTGTAGACAGTAGACATGACGACCACAGTAAAACCTGAGTCTCTATGATGAACCTTGTTCACACCAAACCACACTGAACGATTTCCCTTCTCATCAGCAGCACTACCCAAGGTCTCAGGGTGGTCCTGCTTGGGACCGGGCAATGCAGGCGTGAGGCTCTTGGGGCAAATCTGGGAGACATTACACCCCACCTTCACTGATAAGAAGATACCGAAGCTAAATTCTTACAGGACAGGTGGAGGTTGCTGTTATTTTGGGTATCTTAATCGTCTGTTCCTTTATCAAGGTTCTTTAAGGCTTATTCTGAGTGAACTGGTTGGTTGGTTGGTTGGTTGGTTGGTTGGTTGGTTGGTTTGTTGGTTAGTCTGGATTCTTGAATCTTGGGATTATTACATCCAGGATCCAGCGTGGGCACCAATCACTGTTCAGTTTGGTTCTGGCATTAAACGGTATGTCTATGAGGGCCAACTGGAGTGTGCAGTTGTTTCATTGGTGCAACATTGGATATAAATCAGCTCATCCATCATTCAGGTGGCTCTCCTTTCATGCAGCTCTGAAGAGTAAGAGCTAGTAACTCAACCTGAGGAGTTTAAGTACTTGAGACAGATTCTCCTACCTGACCGCACTCTATGATCGGACACCAGTAGCACCTTCTCCAGACCGCTGTGCTGAATGATGCAGGTGTAGTTGTGTTTGTACAGCTCCTCAGGTGGGACAGTCAGAATGCTCCTCCTCTGGAAGGTTCCATCCAGGTTGGGTAGCGTCTCTCTGAGCTCCACATCCTCTTCCAGATCCTCTCCATTCTTCTGCCAGGAGATCATCACTACTTTGGGGAAGAACCCTGTAGCATGACACACCACTGGAGAAGAGGAGTTCCTCTGGAACAGAGAGATCTCAGGAGGAACTGGAGAGAGAGAGACAGAGAGAGAGATCCGTTGTTGAAACAGTGTCCTCCTACATCAGTTCTAGACTGGGCACCTGCTTTCACCTATACTCTATGCTCTCAGCTTCTTCTTTTGAGCTGACGCTACATAATTTGTAGAAAGAAGCCAAATTATCTGCCAGTATAGTGAGAGAACTGAACGAGACACACTCCAAACACATGTCTAGATGACTAGAGAGAAGATAAGCCTACAGTAAGACTACATCAGTCCTGACATGAGAAATAGAAAACACCTTCACCTGATTTGAGGTCATTTCATTTGTCATAGGGACCAACTCATTGACCTCCTGAGACCCCAGCGTCCTCATATGAGGACATTACATTTTTGCTTCTCTGCACCATGGTACTTTTTAAAACGTTGACCCTTTGGCCTCCATTGACCCTTTGGCCTCATATGAGGACGTTTAGTTTTTATACTTGTTAGGTCCTATAAATCACAAATAGCTAGGAGAAATTAAAATTGAACACCAAGCAACCTCTCAGGAGGTTAACAGTTATGCAGACATTCTACTCTTGTTCTTGTTTTAGTTGTAATCTATTTATCGTTAAATGTTTATTTGCTTGGGACGGAGAGAGTAACGCAGTTTCGGGCCTCTGTATGACTGTACATGTGGAAGTACTGACAATAAAACTACTAGACTTGATTAAAACATCTTCACAGTAACTGATCAGAACACTGTACCTTCCCTCTCCAGAATGGATCTGCCATGACCCACGAAAGTCTGCAGCAGATGGATACATTCAGTCTCCAGGTACTGTTTCGGGGACTGATAAACATCAGCAGCCTCCCACTTCTGTTTGGTAAGAACAGCCTTAGGATGCACTGCAGTCCAAGTGTAAGTGTTCACGTCCAGACTGAGGAAGTCTTCTCCATCGTAACCAAAATGCGTGTGTCCAGTTTTAGTTCCGTCATCATGCAGCTCACAGCCGTACATCACCTGTAAGATGTGGACTCCTGTGCGCACCCACACACACACACACAGTGAGTACTGAAGGCTGAATAGAGATCATGACTGCACTCTTCTCCATTCTACACACTCCTCACCAGCACATTTATAAAACAGCGCTGGAGAAATCATCAGTAACTAATGACGTCTAAAACAAAATGTGTTAGTCCATGGCTCTCTTTTCTCCCCACCTTGAACTCACTTAACAAATGAGGACCAGATCCTGCCAGAACCTCACCCACGTCCTGCCAGAAACCCTCCCAAGTCCTGCCAGAACCTCAACCAAGTCCTGCCAGAAAAACCTCCCAAGTCCTGGCAGAACCTCACACAGGTCCTGCTAGAACCTCATACAGGTCCTGCCAGAAACCCTCTCAAGTCCTGCCAGAACCTCACCCAGGTCCTGCCAGAACCTCATACAGGTACTGCCAGAACCTCATACAGGTCCTGCCAGAAACCCTCTCAAGTCCTGCCAGAACCTCACCCAGGTCCTGCCAGAACCTCACCCAGGTCCTGCCGGAAACCCTCCCAAGTCCTGCCAGTACCTCACACAGGTCCTGCTAGTACCTCACCCAGGTCCTGCCGGAAACCCTCCCAAGTCCTGCCAGAAACCCTCCCAAGTCCTGCCAAAACCTCACCCAAGTCCTGCCAGAAACCCTCCCAAGTCCTGCCAGAAACCCTCCCAGGTCCTGCCAGAAACCCTCCCAAGTCCTGCCAAAACCTCACCCAAGTCCTGCCAGAAACCCTCCCAAGTCCTGCCAGAAACCCTCCCAAGTCCTGCCAAAACCTCACCCAAGTCCTGCCAGAAACCCTCTCAAGTCCTGTCAGAACCTCCTGCAGATCTTGCAAGAACCTCACCCAGCTCCTGCCAGGAACCCTTCCACGTCCTGTCAGAACCTCCTGCAGATCTTGCAAGAACCTCACCCAGCTCCTGCTAGAAACCCTCCCAAATCCTGCCAGAACTTCACCCAGGTCCTGCCAGAAACCCTCCCAAGTCCTGCCAAAACCTCACCCAAGTCCTGCCAGAAACCCTCCCAAGTCCTGCCAGAAACCCTCCCAAGTCCTGCCAAAACCTCACCCAGGTCCCGCCAGAAACCCTCCCAAGTCCTGCCAGAACCTCACCCAGGTCCTGCCAGAAACCCTCCCAAGTCCTGCCAAAACCTCACCCAAGTCCTGCCAGAAACCCTCCCAAGTCCTGCCAGAAACCCTCCCAAGTCCTGCCAGAACCTCACCTAGGTCCTGCTAGAACCTCACCCAGGTCCTGCCGGAAACCCTCCCAAGTCCTGCCAGAACCTCACCCAGGTCCTGCCAGAAACCCTCCCAAGTCCTGCCAAAACCTCACCCAAGTCCTGCCAGAAACCCTCCCAAATCCTGCCAGAAACCCTCCCAAGTCCTGCCAAAACCTCACCCAAGTCCTGCCAGAAACCCTCCCAAGTCCTGCCAGAAACCCTCCCAAGTCCTGCCAGAACCTCACCTAGGTCCTGCCAGAAACCCTCTGAAGTCCTGCCAGAACCTCACCTCCTGGCTTTCTCTACAGCTATTAATGACCAGCCTTTGGGACACAAATTTTAGGGAATTTGGAAACTGAAGATTTTTTGTTTGGTACTATAAGCTGAGTGTGTTGATACTCACCTTCAGTCTGATTAAAGCGCTTCATTAGATTAACCACACCAGTTTTAGACTCCTCCTGAGATGCCAGTGCAATATTTGTCTCTCGGTCCCAGTACTCTTTACCCACATTCTTCTCCATCCAGTCTGTCCTTGGAACCGCCTTCCGAATGTAACTGTCGTAGTACTCCGTCTGTTCTCCGTCCACCATTCCAACCACAGAGAACTCTGGGAAACTGAATCCTGTGACTCCAGTGTAGAAGAACTGCAGAGAGTGGGAGGCTGAAACATAACCACAGAAATCTGTAAACGGTCTGAAGTGAGTTTCATTACGACCCGTCTGTGCATGTTGTAGTCTTCATCTCTATAGCAGCAGTATCTAGATGTATATAGATCTATTTTTACTATGACACTTTTATTTATTTGTTATTTGTAGGGCTGAACTCGAGTATAAAAGACACAATAATAATCACAGAACCTGTAAAACCTTTTCAGATGCTTCCTCGATTATTCAGCACCTCTGTGGGTGAGCTGAGAAGAGGAAACGCCTGCAGCTGATAAGCTGAGTTACTATTCCTACACCAATGAAGACAAACACAGTTTGGTGGCAGTGGGCTCTAATGTTAGCTAGCTATAGCTAGCATACCCAGCTAACGGCACTGACACCAGCCAAATTGGCCCTATATGGAGACCTCTGGCTGGGGGTTTTATAGGGAGTTTCTATGTTGCTATGGACACATATTTTCATGTTTCGGTTGTTAGCTGCTGTATGTGCTGTCCAGCTAAAGCGAACATAGCTAGCGTTAGCCAGATAGGTAGCTATCTTCATCAGCCATTTTCTGAAGACTTGGCTTTATAGCAGGAAACCCCCTGAAACCCACAGACTATATCACAAAGGGCCTGGTTGGCTTTTGCCAGTGTGGGCTAGCATTAGCTGGGTGCGCTACCTGGGCTAACACTAGAGCCCCCTCACGCCGAACTGTGTTTTTCTTCATTGGTGTAAGAGAACGGTAGCTCAGCGCATCAGCTGCAGACTCTCCTCTGTTCTGTCTCATCACAAGGAAAGAGCTAGCATGCTAACTGTGTAGCTTGTTGGATTTAGATCCATTCATAGCTTTGAATATTAGCTTCTGATTGGTCCTGAACCTCCGGAGCCCAAAAAAACGGTATTCGGGTTAGTCCTAGTACTTAGAAAAGCTTTTCAGTGAAGGTCACGAGTGACCATAAGGTCCAAATCGTTGGGGGAGGTCTTGCGGCGGTGGAATGTCTGACTACTGAAATTATGTATATATTAATTTACCTCTATATTGGATTGAGGTTAGCCCTATTAGCCCCCTGGTTTAGTTCTTTACAAATATTTCTCAGCCTAATGGGTTGAATTTCATATCTGTGTATGTATAAATGATTTTTGCATTCACAGCCACATTCACAAACATTCATGTCCAAAGAGAGCGACTAAGAGTCAATTCAACAAGCTGGAAACCAGTGAGGCCAGTATGAAGGCCCTGAACCGAGAAATGTCCAAGACCAGTAGAGAAGGCTAGATCAAGAGTGGGACTGCATTAACACATGGAAAGTTGGCGTGTTAAGAGATCAGGGACAGCGACCGGCAAATTTGAAAAGTACACTGTGAATTTTAGTTTCCCTACCGAGGCCCTAATCATATTTATGTTAATATTTCTATTTTTTATATGTATATATATATATATATAATTAATATTTAACAATGTTCTTCTGGCATTAAAGGTGCACAGACTGTATAAACAGCCCTGCATTATTATTAGTGTATATTGAAATTAAATTACCTGCATGTTTATGTAATAAATTGTTGTTAAATGTTAAATTATGAAATTGTTATAAAAGTGTTATAACATGGCTTTATTTTTGTCTGAATATCTAAATGATAGATAGATGATAAAAGATAAGAAGAGATTACAGAGGATTACAGATCTAAATATGAAACAGTGTCATTGATTTAAGCTGTAAGATTCATAACTTAACATCCCATAATACACGTACTGTTGATGTAAACTCCTATAGAAGCTGATCAGGGTGAAAGTGAAAGAGGGATAGCGCTGTTCGATTACTATCTACTCAGATCATGTTTACTATCAGACTGAGATCAGACTCACCTGCTGATGTTAGATGAATATAAGCTGAGAGGAGAAGCAGGTTCCTCACTGCAGCCATCCTCAGCAGGAGACTGATCTTTCATACAGCTGTTTACCTTTCTGTTGCTGTTCTGCTGCTATGTTCACTGAGCACTCGGCAGCAGCTGGAGAAAGTCCCTATGTTCCCCATTTCACTCAACAGCAGCTCCCGTCCAATCAGAGTCAAGGAAACGTGCGTTGTCATGTGTTGCTAGGATCAAATGAATGAATAGCTGATATCAAAACTGAAAGTAAAGTATGGTGTTATGCATCATATGACACTCTGCTGCTTCTGTCTACAAGTGCTTCCTGTTTCTGACTGACACTGTTTTTAATCTACTGTAGTTTAAAAAGTGGCATATAGACAGTTTATGAAGTATATGTCTATTTAGCAGACATAAAAATATTTTTAAGTATTACCCACAGTAACCTTGGAAACAGTGGTGCCAGCTCTCTTCAGGTCATTGACCAGCTCCTCCCATGTAGTTCTGGGCTGCTTCCTCACCTTTCCTAAACAGGATCTTAGGATCATTGATACGCCACAAGGTGAGATCTTGCGTGGAGCCCCAGTCCCCAGTCTCTCACAGTGGACATGCACCTAAGATGAAAATTTCAGACCCCTCCATGATTTCTAAGTGGGAGAACTTGCAAAGTCGCAGGGTGTTCAAATACTTACTTTCCTCACGGTATTAGTGTATACCTTCATGTTTAATAACCCCAGACTTACATTATATAACAAAGAAAAAATGCCCTCTACTGGTTACACACATCTCCTTTCTGTCCAAAGAAAAACAAGCGTTCTCAAAATGGTAGCTTCACAGGAGAGGACAAAACCCTCATTCATTTGAATGTAAGTCAGTGGACCTCAGTGGGAAAACACAGACAGCAGGAGGAGACTGATGTTGCTTTGGCTCCCCTGTGCCCTCTCCTCATCACCATCTACTGAAATACAGTCTGTATATGTACATGTGTGTATCGCTCAGCATGTGACTGTATGAAAAGCTTTAACAGTCGTATAACAGAGGAACTATAAATCATTCAGTAACTGAACATGTAGGTAATTACATCAGCCAGTTAATTACAGAGAGCAGTCCTCACCAGAGCTACACACCAACATCACTACACACCTCAGACAAGCATCTGATTTACATCCATAGACCACGGTGTGGTAACACTTTACACTAAGGGTTGATTAACGGTATAATTGGTGGTAACCAAGGCAACAAAAAGCATTAGTACACATCTCTCTTTTAGGTAATATTGTAAACAGGGGTTATCTGTGATAATAAAATATCTTCTTTAAAAAACAAGATTATTTCTGAATATTTGTTTCTGGTGTTGGGTTTATTCGCCAGTTGGAGAAGAGCTGAGGTCATTTCATGTAGTGGACAGCTCTGCAGTGTTTCCCAACTCTCCTGATTCAACCTCAGCTCTTTTAACAAGCCCTTTCAGAGCTGCAGGGTGTGTTAAAGCAGGGAACCCACTAAAACATGCAGCGCAGGGTTCCTCCGGGTCCAAGCACTGGGCTAGAGGACATCATGAAGCTCCTCCTATACATGTTTCTCTAAAACTGGGTGTTAAACGGGCTGGTGTGGCTGCAGGCTATCATTCCACACAAGCTGGACCACCCCTGACCCCTGTTGTCCTCCCGCAGCTGATCAGGTGATCTCCTGTCTTGGTCCTTAAAGGTCCTGCACCCACAGTGGCCCCATGCTCTTCATTAGTCTGAGTTTGTGAGTGCAGAGGTCTCTACACACACCCAAGTAGCCCCTTTCACCACAGAATGATTTTCAGCCTGTCCTTTTTGCTGATAGAGCATTTCTTAATGAAGAAGCTCCATCCACAAGCAGAGCCAGTCCCTGTTTCCATGGGCATTGTTGGTTGTAGTATGTTTATTATAGAAGCCACAAAGATTAATTGGTAACACATTAGAGACATGGCTGGGTGTAAAGAAATAATGGCGAAGGGTCACCAAGACTGTGCTGGTGGCAAAACCAAAGAACCAGGTGCGATGCCAGCGGAGCCAGGAGACAAGCAGATCTTATTAAAAAGGTCTGGGATATCACACAGCAGCACAGATCGGTACAACGGCACTGAATGATAACACCATGTAATACGAGATAGGTCAGACGAGGGTCGGAAACCAGGGAGGCAGGCAGCCTGGCAGACTAAACAGGTAAGGGGTATGTGAGGCGGAAACCAGGGGAACAAAGCCAGGGTCGGTAACGAGAGATAGATAGATAGATAGATAGATAGATAGATAGATAGATAGATAGATAGATAGATAGATAGATAGATAGATAGATAGATAGATAGACAGACAGACAGACAGACAGACAGACAGACATATAGATAAATAGACAGACAGACAGACAGACAGACAGACAGATAGATAGATAGATAGATAGATAGATAGATAGATAGATAGATAGATAGATAGATAGATAGATAGATAGATAGATAGATAGATAGATAGATAGATAGATAGACAGACAGACAGACAGACATATAGATAAATAGACAGACAGACAGACAGATAGATAGATAGATAGATAGATAGATAGATAGATAGATAGATAGATAGATAGATAGATAGATAGATAGACGTGGTCGATGTACTCTACAGGTTAAATCATGAATGTGCATTAGGTAGCTATGCTACATTCGTCACCCTGAATTAACCTTGGAGCTGAGGCAGAGAAGAGCAGGTTTGGTTCCACATCAGAAGGCGGTTCTGTACAGCTGTAAGTCAAGCATGTTTCATCGTTTTGATCCTCATCTGTCTCTTTCAGCAACAGTCTCTAGCCAGCAGGAGCTGGATCTGAGGCTAGGGCGCTCGAGGAGCTCTTTGTTTCGTATGGCTGGTTAAGCTGTAGTTGAATGTCCTTTAAAGCCACCACACATACACTGTGGGGTGTTAGACATCTTGTTCTTTGGTGACTCACACTGTACATCTTTATAGACCATCGTGCCCAGACAAAGCTTACGGTTCATATACTCAAACTGTACCCAAGCCCTCTGATTGATAATGCAGCCCACGCAGAAAGCTCTGTCTATGGGCAGTTATCAATAAAGTGGTTTCTAATTTGGGAAGCAGTTGTAACTGCGCTTTTTTTAAATGGGCTGAAAACACACAGTGTATTTTGGGGGAGGTATACCACAGCAGAATGTATTTTTACAAGTATGAGGACAAGTAAATGAGCCTAATAATAATAATAATAATAATAGCATTATTGGTATCTGTATCAATGCATTCTCAATAGACAGGATACATACACGTATATCAATATCAATCCATTTTTATTTCTATAGCACTTTTTCATAAATAACGTTCTCTCAAAGCAGCTTCAAAGAAAATCAGTTGCCATAAAGGCAAAGAAAAACACAGAGTCCATGTACAGACATAGTAAAGGGAATCAGGGTCCAAGCCCCCCGTGAGCAAGCCAGAGGAAACAGTGGCGAGAAGAAACTCCCTTAGAGTAAGGAAGAACCCTCGAGAGTAACCAGGCTCAAGGGGGGAACCCATTCTCCTCAGGTCGATCCCGGGTAAGGAGATAAAGACAGAGGTAACAGGAGAAGCAGCTTAGATCATCTTAGGTCTGATTAATCCAGGAGGGAGTAACTCCAAAGATGGAGCTGACCAATAGGTTCTCTGTTTGAGTGAGAGATTGAGTTCGTGATCAGCTCCAGACACTGGTCATTGTGTACTGTACATAAAAGCTCACTGGACAAAATAACGTTTCACTCGGCGTGTTTAAGGTGGTAGTAACTTCCGGCTCCTGCAGAGGGCGCTGCACGAGGATGATGGGGCTAGAAATACCTGTGGGGTGTGAGCGACGGCATCCATAGATTGAGAAGAGGTGGTACAGTGCAGTAAATGTCCAAGCTTATCCAGCAGTGACTAAAATCCCAGGCTATAGGGAATTCTCCTCAGGATTGTGCCAGGGAAGTGCAATTCTGTGAGTGTCTGAACATTGATGTGGCCTACGTCTGGGAAAGTGTCCAGTCCATGTCAAATCCAGTCACAGCTGGTATTCATGGAGGTATTACATGTTTATCATTATGATATAGTGCATCAGAGCGTCATTCAGAGGAGGGGGTGCTGGAGATGGTTGATGAGGAGCCTCTCGTAGAATCAGATCACTAAACAATGCAAAAACAAAAGTTACCTAATAAAATGATGAGTTTTACTGAAATATGGAATAAAATCTTCACAGAATGACTCTGAATTCCACATTCATATTTCCATCATCAACACAACAGCTGCTCCCAGAAGGAGGTGTGGGAGTGCGGTGGTGTTGGGAAGGAAGATAAAGGTGACCAGGATCAACAACTGGTGATAAATTTACACTGATAAGATCAATATTTATCGAGCTACACATACAGAAGTCTGTCTCTCAGTATGGTGTTGGGCCGCCATGTTTGGTAATGCAGCATGCCAGACGTCTCGGTATGGAGCTGTAGAGGTTCCTAATGGTGTCCTGTGATAATCCATCCCATGCAGCTTGAACATCCTCACACAGTTCCTGCAGATGGTGCGGTAGGGGTGGAGGTGGAGGGACACTAGTCTTTCTGGAGGTTCAACTGTATATCTTTATTCGTTGGGCGTCTCCACCAAGACTAAAGCGGGACTGCCATTCTGAGTCACTCCATGAGCCGACACCACTGCAGTCTTTGGTGACGGTGATGTGGTGTTAAGGACAGTCGTGGTAATGGTTTGTGTGCATGTAGTCCTGGGTGGTGCAGTCGTCTGCCAATGGTGCTGGCAGTAACAGGATGACTCATTGAGGACATCACTGCTCACTGGAAGTCTTCAGTTGTGACTTCATTCACAACCGAGCATGAAACTTCGCAATCATTCGAATGTCTCAGAATGTCTAACCTACCCACCAAGTTTCATTCCTATTGGTTCCTAGATTCCTTCTGGGTGCAGCTATTGGTTCAACATTTCCTATGATAATGATTATCATAAAAATCTACTTTCTGAAATAATTCTGAATATTCTTTTGGCTGAATAAACGTTGGTGTATTTGAGGACTGGGTGTAAGGAAGGGTGTAGTTCTATATTTACATCTCTCTGAACTTACCAGGCTGCCGCCTCCTCCAGATTAGAAATCCAACACACCCAGAGACGGCAAGCAGAAGACCAGCAATGACTGCACCAATGATGACACCGACTGAGCCTCCACCTGAAACACCACAGTGACATCTACTAACTGCTGAATCAACCTAAATCACTTTCATCTATGAAAACATTCCCCTACCATGCAGGACTCTACGATCAGACACCTGCAGCACCATCTCCTTCTCCAGGCTGCTGTGCTGAATGATGCAGGTGTACTGGTTCCTGTCGAGCTCCTCAGGTGGGACAGTCAGAATGCTCCTCCTCTGGAAGGTTCCATCCTGGTTGGGTACTGTGTTTCTGAGCTCCACACCCTCATACAGATCCTCTCCATTCTTCTGCCAGGAGATCATCACTGGTTTGGGGTAGAACCCTGTAGCATGGCACACCACTGGAGAAGAAGAGTCCTTCTGGAACAGAGAGACCTCAGGAGGAACTGGAGAGAGGAAGAAAAGGAGAGTAGGAGTAAAGATGAAAATAGGATAATCATTTCCAATAAGGAAGATGGCGGCTGTGTGCTTCTGATGCAGGCACATGTGAACATGGCTGTCAGATTATGCTTAATATTGGATAACAGTTCAGCGATATGAGTGACGGCCTGCTGGAGGGGCACTGCAACATTGGGCTGCTACACGGACCACAATGCTGGTATGTGGACACTTTGCCTGGAAGGGGCAGTGCAGCACATGCCCAAGCTGGCTGGCTCTACCATCCCATTAACTGAACTGTGTGAACCCCTGCAGATACAATCATCCCCCAAATAAACATCCGCCCACAGAAATAAATATAGATTCTAAAATAAACATACACCCTACACAAAGTAGTGCAGGTACAGTAAACTCAGACATATACTATAGTATAGTAAGAATAAAGTTCAGCATAATAAGAAGACAGTATATAGTATAGTGGTACAGTAGTCTACTTATATAATGCAATTGTATATAAACTCCAAAACTGTAACATTACATGATATTATTTATAATAATAATAATAATTATTATTATTATTATTATTATTAATAACAATAACACAGATGCAGTTTAGCTTTTAGCCACATTGTTGTGATTGCGGTAGGGGTGGAGGTGGAGAGACACCAGGCCTTTGGGACATGTGACAACAAACCATCATCTTGGCGCTGACCACGGTGCCTCCACACACGGATTCGTTGGGCGTCTCCACCAAGACTAAAGCGGGACTCGTCACTGAAGATGACCCGCTGCCATTCTGAGTCACTCCATGACAGTCTGGTACGACACCACTGCAGTCTTTGGTGACGGTGACGTGGTGTTAAGGACAGTCATGGTAACGGTCTGTGTGCATGTAGTCCTGGGTGGTGCAGCCGTCTGCCAATGGTGCTGCACTAACAGGACGACTCATGGAGGACACCACTGCTCTCTGGATGTCTGTAATGGTGGCTGTTGGGTCAGGCCGGTACAGGGATAAGGGCCATCCTTCATTATGTCACATGCGGAGCTTCCAGTGAAACTGAAATCATTAGCACGTCTCACACTGACAAACATTCCCACCAAGTTTCATTCCTGCTGGTTGATTCCTTCTTTTGATGATGAGTGTAGGTCATGTTTCTAAATGTATCACCTCTCAGGTGAGAAATGAGAACCTGAACGAACACTGATACAGTCTAATCTTACTATTTTAGAAGTAACTTTTTAAAACCACTGAACACACAGATCAGATCAGATCAGACCACTGTACCTTTCCTCTCCAGGGTGGATCTCCCATATTCCACATACTTCTTTAACCAGCCGATACATTCCCTCAGCAGGTAGGCCTCTAGGAATCGGGCCGTCTCAGTCTTCTCCAGGCTCTGCTTTGTGATAACAGCCTTAGCGTTAGCTGCAGTCCAGGTCTCTGTGTTCAGATCCAGACTGAGGAAGTCTTCTCCATCATAGCCGTACAGCATGTATCCTCTCGGCTTTCCACCATCATCCAGCTCACAGCCGTACATCCTCTGGACTGTGTGAACCCCTGCAGGACACACGAGCACATCACTCCTCTGCTCTGTTCCACAGCAGGGAACTCTCTATTACTCAGTACACGTATATAGAACAGTGGAGCTACACTGATGGTAACAGTTTGTGTGTTGTAGGTGAGTGTGCTTCGATCAATACACCATGTCTGTAATAGAACACTAGTGCTGACGTTGAGCTGATTGTGAGATGTATCTGCAGCTGTAGAGTGTTTGTGGGTATTGAGAATAATTAATTGTGGTGGAACACAAGAAATAAGGCTGAATGCAAATATGGAAATATGATGTGATATGGAAACAAAATGTTTCCAAGGCCAACATACACTAGACTGCCAAAAGTATTCGCTCGTCTGCCCTAACATTCATATGAACCTGAGGGACATCCCGTTCTTAATCCATAGGGTGTAGTATGATAGCTAGAACACCTTCAGCTCTTCTGGGATAACTTTCCACCAGGTTTAGGAATGTGTTGATGGGAATTTCTGACCATGCTTCCAGAAGCACATTTGGGAGGACAGACACTGATGTAAGACGAGAAGGCCTAGCTCTCAGTCTCCGCTCTAATCCATCCCAAAGGTGTTCTATCGCGCTGAGGTCAGGACTTCTGACCTTGTCTTTTTGGAGCTTGCTTTGTGCACTGGTGTGCCGTTATGCTGGAACAGGAAGGGGCCGTCCCCAAACTGTCCCCACGAAGTTGGGAGCATGAAATGGTCCAGAGGGTCTTGGTCTGCTGAAGCATTAGGAGTTCCTCTCACTGACCCCGCCCTGTCACTGTACGTGGTCTACCACTATGTTGCTGAGTTGCTGTCGTTCCCAATCACTCCCACTGTGTTATAATCCCACTGACAGTGGACTGTGAAATATTTAGTAGGGAGGAAATTTCACTGAGCTCCTGAGAGCGACCCGTTCTCTCACTAATGTCTGTAGGAGCAGTCTGCATGTCCAGGTGCTCGGTTTTATACACCTGTGATCATGGAAGTGACTGGAACACCTGAATTCAGATATTTGGATGAGGGAGTGAATACTTTTGGCAGTATAGTGTATTTGTGCACCTGTGTACACCTTTCCCTCAAAAGTAGTAGTTAGCACTCCTGCACAATACAGTGACGAAACATGACGTCAAATATGTCATATTAATTTATCACATCAACTTATCACACGTTTTATGGAAATTGGCATCGTTCCAAATGAAAATGCTCCAGTATTCGTTACTGATGGTGTTAAGCTACTTGTTCTTCATCCTCCTCAGACTTTCCCACTTTGTTTATCAATCAGCTTCAAATGAGAAACCATGTTCTATTCCTGATAGAAACCATGACGACTGATTGACGACTGAGTGGAAGTCTGTTTGAATGAAGGGTAAATCCTTATAAAGGTTACCTAGTAAACTATAGACTGGCCCCTGTGATAGAAATCTGGAGATCTGGAATCATTTCAGGAAGTAGTTGTCTGTCAGCAGTTTAACATGTTGGTGCTCACCTTGGGTCTGATTGAAGCGCTTCATTAGCGTTCCCATATTGACCTTAAAGATGTTCTGGGTTCCCTGGGCACTCTGTGTCTGTGTTCTCCAGTACTCTGGCTCCTCAGCATTAGCCTTGTTTATCCACTCGTTCCTCGGAACCATAGTCCTGATGTCGCTGTCATAGTACACAATCTGTTCTCCATCCACCAGACCGACAGCAGTGAACTCTGGGAAGTCTATTCCTGGTGTGACTCCGGTGTAGAAGTACTGGAGAGAGTGGGAGCCTGAGAAAAGGTAAAGATTAATATTGGGATAGAGGAACAGACATGAAGTCATCTTCGTCTGCATCCGCAGAATCAGGAGACTAACCGTACGAGGCATTTACACCTGATGATGAGAACGCTGTTATTACCAAGGCTCAGTGTAAGCTTATGGGTCTCACAGGGTCATGCATATTTACATCTGGATTAGTGTGGCCTGGCAGATGATCCTGTTCCCTCTTAATGTCGTCTCACTCAATACACTGATCAGCCATAACATTAAAACCACCTCAATGTATCTCAACTCACTGCCCATTGTATCAGCTCCACTGACCATACAGGACACTCTGTGTCTGATCCACTCACCTACCAGCACTACACACACTATTACACCACCACCAAGTCAGTGTCACTGCAGTGCTGAGAATGATCCAATACCTGCTCTGTGGTGGTCCTGTGGGGGTCCTGACCATTGAAGAACAGGGTAATACAGTATACAGAGAAACAGATGGACTACAGTCTGGACCTGTAGAACTACAGAGTGTCCTATATGGTCAGTGGAGCTGATAAGAGGGACACTGAGAGTAGATACATGGAGGTGGTTTTAATCTTATGGTGGGTGGGTGTACATTGATGGGTGCTCTTTGTTTTGAAAGATTGAAGTTGTAAACAAGTGTTTACAGTCAACACAGCAAAGAAAAGGTTAATCCAAAAGCCAAGATAATAAAAAAATATATTTATTTGTTTGTTTATTCGTTCATTCATTCATATGTACATGTACATTTTCTACTAGTTAACACAGCTGTTTATTATATTTATTAGATATTCATAGATATTCAGTATTTTCAAGATGGGACATCCACCAGTCATCCCACTTCAGACCTTTTTCATTTGCATAAGCTGTAATGAATGGATCTCTCAGCAGAATGAGAACAGACCCAGAGATCTGATTAATAGTGAAAGGACGCTGATATCCACCTCTAAATCCTTAATCCTCCTAATCACTCTCTGTCTCTGTCTCTCTCTTTCTCTCCTTCCTTCTTTCTCTTTCTCTCCTCTTCTTAGTTAAACACTAGAATTTCTCCGGATGGATCACATCAGAACCCCCAGGCACCTGAGCATCAGCGCCACCATGGTTCTCCTGCCCTGTTTCATCGCCCGGCATTACCATAACCTTTACACTGACCTGCGCCTGGCTCTGATCATGAACTCTTTCTATGGGTCGGCTCCATCTTGCAGTTACTCCCTCCTGGACTAATCGGACTGGATCTAATCAGACTGGATCTAATTCGACTGGATCTAATCACACTGGATCTAATCACACTGGATCTAATCACACTGGATCTAATCGGACTGGATCTAATCCGACTGGATCTAATCACACTGGATCTAATCGGACTGGATCTAATCCGACTGGATCTAATCACACTGGATCTAATCACACTGGATCTAATCAGACAGGATCTAATAGATGTTCTTCTCCTGTTAGTTCTGTCTTTCTCGCCTCCGGGTTCGACCTAAGGAGGTTGGGTTCTGCCCTCGAGTCTGGTTCCTCTCGAGGTTTCTTCCTCACTCAAGGAAGTTTTTCTTGCCACTGTTGCCTCTGGCTTGCTCAAGGGGGGCTTGGACAAGGTTTTTCCCCACCCCCCCACCCACAAATGTCAGTACATTAACTTTGTGTTTTTTTTCTTTCCTTTTCTTTTATATAACAAACTGATTTTCTGTGAAGCTGCTTTGAGACGACGTTGGTTGTAAAAGGCGCTACACAAATAAACATTGATTGATTGATTGATAAGTGACACACAGAAGGTTTAGAGAGCTTTCTTACTGACCTGCTGAGGATAGATGAATATACACTACGAGGACAAGCAGACTCTTCTTCATCACGGTCCAGCGGCGATCCATGGCAGCAGAGCAGCCTTCAGCCTTCACGCCACGTTCAGTTCGTCCTCGTACAGGGCTAACATCTAGAGAATGAGGATGTTAGTAAGATGTTAGTAGGGTTGCCAGATGACTGTGGTGTTAATAATCTCTATTAAACACTCTGTTAAAAATGATGAGTCATTCGTGTGATTATTCACCGACACTGCTGTCTTAGATTCACAGCTTAAAGGAGTTTAACAGTTTTAGTCTGGAATAGAAATTCCTCATTCTACTCAGAGCTACTAATAACACCATCAGGTTCAAAGCCGGTGGTTTTCCACCAATGTGGCAACCCTGCAACTCTCCTGAAAACACCCTCATAAAAATCTCTGCCCTTAGGTTAACTAAGTACAAAGGTAAACAGAACGAGTTACACAGGTTGCCGTTCAAAATGAAAGTACATTCCGACTCGTGATCTAGGAGAAGCTTTAAGATGAGTTTTAAATATGATATTTCACTGAGGTATATTATTAAACGGGTTAATTAAAAATATGGGCATTGTGGTACACACTGTATTACACATCTTATGATTATACAGCTGTTATCAGTAGCTGTATATAAAATTTCATTATTCAGCCACAGCCATGTTTGTATATGCTGATAGATCAATAGGAAACAAGAGCACAGTGTTACCATACATGTCTATAGAGAGGAGAAAATAGAAGAAATATGAATATAGAATATATATAATATTATTATAACACTAATAAAAGAATATAACACTCAACAAAGTCAGTATGTGACCTTTTAGCCTCCTTCACATACAGCAAGATGATCTGTGCCTCCAGCAAAATTACTTTCTCCTATTAATAAAAATATAATATATTGTCGTATAATTAACACACTGCTCTGATTTATTCCCACTACTGTCTGCTGATATTGAACAAATACATTACACTTGTACACTTTCTCATCTGAGTCATTATTAATCTACACTGAAAACCAAAAAAATCTAAATATGAATATATGAATATGTTGATTTATACAGTAGGGTTCATAACCAGGCATCATCAGATACACTCAGGTGTTGGTGTATACCACACAGACCTACCTGAGAGTGAAAGCTGCTGCTCTGTAATACAGCATCTCACTATAATATCTATAATATCTGAGATCAGACTGAGATCAGACTCACCTGCTGATGTTCATATAGGCCAAGGGGGCCAGTAGGTATTTCTGTACCGGCGTCCAGTGATCCATTTTCAGCAGTGCATGACTCTGGCTCCTCTTTAAATGACCTACGTAGCTGTGTTTGGGTTAGTGCTTCCTCGTACTCGGAGAACTAGGCTGAACTGAGGATCAGCTGAAGGAGTGGCTGGGTTGCCAGATGCATTCATTCCTCTCTACTGGAATGTGTACATAGGACTACATACTTACGTATATGAGCTTCAGATTTATGAAGAGATAGACGTATAGGATATGAACTCGTGTTCCATATACAGTATTAAATATGCACGGCGTAAGAACAGACAGGAAAGAGTAACAGATGAAAAATAGTAAACCATAGATACGTTTAGACAGGACACAGTATACTGGGCACCATGTAAACGTGTTTGAACACTGTGTCCACTCACTGTCCACTCTATTAGACACTCCTACCTTGCTGGTCCACCTTGTAGATGGACAGTCAGAGACAATAGCTCATCTGCTGCTGCACAGTGCAGTGCTGGTCATCCTCTAGTCCTTCATCAGTGGACACAGGACGCTGCCCACAGGATGCTGCCCACAGGACGCTGCACACAGGACGCTGCACACAGGACGCTGCCCACAGGACGCTGCTCACAGGACACGGCCCCACAGGACGCTGCCCACAGGACACTGCCCACAGGACGCTGCCCACAGGACACAGCCCCACAGGACGCTGCCCACAGGACACTGCCCACAGGACACTGCCCACAGGACACGGCCCCACAGGACGCTGCCCACAGGACACAGCCCCACAGGACACAGCCCCACAGGACGCTGCCCACATGACGCTGCCCACAGGACATTTTTTGTGTTAGTTAGCTCGGCCACTTCCCTCTGTACTTCCTGGGTAAATCTCTTTTGACTGTAAACTACAGTCTTTATATTAGGGTGACCATTAGGGTGACCAGATGTCCCTATTTCTCAGAGACAGTGATGGCCTTTTGCTGGTCTGTCCCTGGCTGAAGTTGTCCCCGGACATGTCCCCATTCTTAACTGTGTATCAAAACCACACCAGAACGTCGTAAGAAAGTCTCGCAGCAGAGCAGTTACCACTGTGCTGCTATCTACTAACCACTTCTACCACTGGAGGCTCGACATTTCTATCAAAAAGCTCCACCTGCTGGTCTTCTGGGCGTTTGAACCCAGCTGCCTCCCTCAGCTCTTTCTTCTCTCTGTTTTGGAAGTTATTGTCTGATTCAAGCAGCCAAAGTTAAAACTACAAATTAAAATTTTACCATTTAAACCCTGCATTACATTTAATCTGAACAGAATTAGAA
Organism: Prochilodus magdalenae; assembly: GCA_024036415.1. Taxonomy (NCBI): domain Eukaryota; kingdom Metazoa; phylum Chordata; class Actinopteri; order Characiformes; family Prochilodontidae; genus Prochilodus; species Prochilodus magdalenae. The sequence goes on from JAMWET010004574.1 coordinate 74,561, forward strand.
TTCAGAATTACAAGTTCATCGTCAAAAATAATTTCAATCAGCCGCTAAACTTCTATTAGCTTGTTGTGGGTTCATCACAACCCAACACTACAGCTAGCAGCTCATATTACAGGCTAGAAAGAAGCTAACGTCCATGTTAGCTTATTGCATATCTCAAGCTGATGTGGATACAGGGTTCTTTAGCTTCTTAGCTTCTAAAGCTGCCTACATGTTAGCTGGTTATTTAGCTAGCTAAAATTGATCAAGCAGTGACATGCTCAGCAAATCACCGGCACTGTGTTCAGGTTTCGTTGTAATGACTTATAAAAAGATTAGATATTAATACTGGGATGTTGGTGCTCTGCGTGTTACCAATATCAATCTTCATGGGCATCAGAAATAGCCAGTAAATAATAATTCTAATTTGATTTTGAAACATATTAAAAAATAACCTGGCTCCG
>JAMWET010004574.1:80000-94143 GCA_024036415.1 Prochilodus magdalenae
TGAAGCTATGGAGGAAGTTAGAATGAAGCCCCTTACTGTTACACCAAGATTCAATCATTCAAAATCATTTCTAAATCAAAAACTCAGAGTCATGCATAAACGAGAGCGTTAGAGCTAGTTCTACTCGGAGGTCTCCAAAGCCATGTCACTCATTCATTCATTCCTTTGGCCAATCAGAGTGCACCATCTGTCTTTACAAGGATTCGACTTGTGCTGTGCAGGTTTCCGATGCTGATGTTCCGACATTCTCCTCCAACCGCCCCCTGCCCCCACCAGTTTGCTCCTGGTCTTGTTTTCCAGGGAGCCGGGTCCGTCCCTGCCATCCATATCCATTAGGATCTCCAAGGGTCCATGAACGCTTCAGAACTGGGGTCCAGGATAGGGCATTAGACTCGTCATCCTTCAAGTTCTACGCCTCATTGAGGATTAACATCATGTTCCATCACTTCTGCCTTTCCATGTCTTCCTGGCAGAAGAGTGTTCCCACCCAAACTCCCAAAATGTCCCAGGATTGATGAAGATCCCATATGAGAGTGTTTACTCATGTGTACTGATCTTCTCAAAGGTCTCATTATCTTCTGGATGCGTTCAGGCTCTCTCTGCCTCTACCTATCTGTAAACACATATAGATATAGTCTATATAAAGAAATTTGAACACAAATATGAATCTAAAGAAAACTGATTGTCTGAATTATGATTTGCAATACTGGGTTAGGTTTGCACGGACAGCGTTAAGTGAACATGCCCAGTAGAAGCTGTTCAGTGTGTCCGCTGCCGAGTAAAGAAAAGGTCTTACTCTGTCAATAGAGAAAGAAGACGGCGGGTTAGAAGACAGCTAGGAGTTGTTGAAGGACGTGTCTCTCTCCGAGGCTGTAACACATACAAATCATTTAAAAGATGAAAGGAATTCTAATGAAGTGAGATCCATACTGAACACATAAACGTCTTTAACGTTCACTTACGCTCCGGTACGTGTCCTGAAACAGGCTTGAATCCTGAAAGACAGATCAAGAAAACAGAGTTACCGCATGAACTGTGTATGATGTACAGTGGATTTAACTACCTCAGTAGGAATCTATCAAAACGTGGGACAAACTGGAGCCCGGCATTTCCAGAATCCTCAATATCAGATTAATATATCTAGATAATTAATATCTATATGAAATGCAATTCGTCACACTTGACACACAAATATGGCAATGCTAATGCTAATGTAATATCATTTGAATAAAAATGCTTTTTAATACAAATGGTAATTTAAAGCTAATAGAGATGCTAATTCAGCTAATGCTGTGTTTTTGTTTCGTGTGGACGTTAGACGTTGTCCTATACGGTCTTGTTTTTTAATGTGTCTTCTGTGTAAAGCACTTTGGGTTCGAATGTAATACTTGCTAATTTGAAGATGCTAATTTAATAGCGGTTTAATGAGATGGTACGTGGAACAGCATGTCTGAAGAGGAGGTAAGAGTGTAAGCCTTAGCACGACTGAAACTTTAGTCACCTCTGCTAACATCATTTAGGCCATGCCGCCAGGGAGCCACCACCACATGTGGGAGACTGGGGTTCGAATCCCAGTCTGGGTGACTGTGCTGTGCTACACCAATAAGAGTCCTTGGGCAAGACTCCTAACACTACACTGGCCCACCTGTAATATGATTAACCTTGTAAGTCGCTCTGGATACGAGCATCAGCTAAGCGCCATAAATGTATCATATATATATATAGACAATGAGAGTATATACATCATATCACATTTTGCAATCAATGAGTGTATATACCATATATACCAACAATTAATTTATATTGTACAAAGGGTAGTTCTGCCCTAAGTGATTTTCATGTGGAAGTGATTCTTGACCAACTAGCAGAGCCTATAGCAGAACAGGGAACGCCGATAGTGCCCGACTGGTTTCAGACTGGCACCGGAAGTAAGCTGGTCAGCTGTGAGAGGACCACTTCCTTCACACTCATTTCAACAGAGTTAGTGGGTTATCAACGATTCCAAACTTGCCCCCTTACCGGACTGCTTCTTCTTCCAAAAGTAGACTCCCACAGAGACGATCACAATGAGGAGAACGACAACCGGAACTGTGTGGACTATACCAACCGACCATCCACCTGAAATACCAGAGTTACACCATTGTAGACCCCCGTCATCTTCATACGTACATTCATTTTCAGCCTGAATTCTCCTACCTGAGAGGACTCTGCGTTCAGACACCTGTAGCACCATCTCTTTCTACAGGCTGATGTGCTGAATGATGCAGGTGTAGGTGTGTTTGTACCTCAGGTCAAACACACCTCACAGCTCCTCAGGTGGGACAGTCAGAATGCTCCTCCTTTGGAAGGTTCCATCCTGGTTGGGTAGCGTCTCTCTGAGATCCACATCCTCAAACAGATCCTCTCCGTTCTTCTGCCAGGAGATCATCACTGCTTTGGGGAAGAACCCTGTAGCATGGCACACCACTGGAGAAGAAGAGTCCTTCTGGAACAGAGAGACCTCAGGGAGGACTGGAGAGAGGGAGAGAGAGAGAGAGAGAGAGAGAGAGAGAGAGAGAGAGATTTGAGATGATCATGCATGTAGTGACCTTAATCTCCGGAAATGCTAATATTATATATATGTATGTATGTATGTATGTATGTATGTATGTATGTATGTATGTATGTATGTATGTATGTGTATACAGATGTACACATTCCCATATTTGGAGTTTGGGGAGTCTTAGATAAGAGATGCAGGGTTTATACAGTGGATGGAAAATGTATGTATTATATATATATATATATATATATATATATATATATATATATATATATATATATATATATATATATATATATATATATATTGTTGGGGACTTTACAGGGGTGGCCAAAAACCTAATTATTTGAATGGAAGTCAATGGAACCAGACATCTTTCCAAGCTGATTTGGGCTATTTCTGTTGGTCCATTCTTCATGAAATTTCCACACCGTGTAAAAAGCAGGTCATGTGATCAAATGAGACAGAGTGCGATGATATATAATATATATAAAAGATTGACAAGGATTGTGTAGATTTTGTAATTTTACAATTTAGTTCCAAAGTTATTTGTTTGTAAGTTAGTTGGAAGATAGAAACCATTTGTAATTTCTGAGGCTCTTGTATTGAACCCATTTAATTCTATATAAAGCCTTAGTTCAATTATTATTCATATCTAAGCAGGTGGACCCGCATAACTCTCTTACCTCTGTCTGAGGTCTTAATGTCTAATATGGTGTGCTCTTCATTTTTACAAATGAGTGACAAAAGACTTGATGAAACTGCAGCAAATCGAATGTTTATATGGTGATGTGTAGTGATTGCTCAGCCAATATGAGTTTCCCAGTTCTTCAGTTTTAATAATGTAGTGTTCATAGATCATGAGTCTAAATCAGACCTATAGCGCCATCTGCTGGACCGGAACCCTTTACCCTACTTCAGGTTCATCGTACTGTTGGTTTTACTTTCTCTTTGTGGAAACAAAATCATTTGTTTGTTAAACGGTGGTTATGGTGCTCTGTTCTAGTAACCAAGTCCATCCAAATCAGTTGCTCTGCCTGATATGATTATACATCTGAATACAAAGCAGTCTAGATGATTTATGAAATAACTAAGCAGCGTATAGATCATATTTAATATCAGACGGAGATCAGACTCACCTGCTGAAGCTAGATGAATATAAACTGAGAGGAGCAGCAGGTACTTCACTGTACAGTGATCCATCAGCAGCAGCACACTGAAACCTTCCCATCCACAGAACTGTTTACTCCTCCGTTAATCCAGAACTTCCTCAAACTTGGAGCTCCGCTCACTCACTGAAGGCGTATCCGGGTTGCCAGATAAACTAAATCCTCCTTGCTAGAATGTTAGTGTACATATCCATTTCCTATCCAGTATGACTGAATGTAAACAAGGCAATTTAACTATAATACGTATATATAATAATAATTCCCTAAAATATATGAGCCAGTGATTTGATAGACCAGCACGTGCTCCCTCAATATGGTAACCAGAAACAGGTTTTATGAACAGCCGCCTCCAGCCAATCACATTTAAGGAAACTGGACAGCATCATAAATCACTAGGACATACAGGATATACAAAAGAACCGAGCTGCGGCTGCGGTTTTCCGCAGTAGCCCTCTGACAATAAATCAGTTCAGTACTTACATATTATAATCCATCATGCCAGTTTGCTTTATGGAAAATTCCAAATTCTTCATTATACATGCTCACCTTAACTGTAAGGGCAGGTTCTGGGACTTGTCCTGCACCAGCCACTAGGGGGCAACGCAGGAGCAGGCCCCATCAAGACAGATTAAACACACCTGTGGGACACTCTACTTAAGAGCTGCGCTCCAGACCAGCGTTGCTCAGTCTTTGTTTAGACTCAGCCGGTAACCTGGTCTCTCACTGAAAAGAGAAAACTGAAAAGACAAAAGAGAAAAGAGAAAAGTGTAAACTGAAAAGACAAAAGTGAAAAAGTGAGAAGTGAAAAGAAAATAAAGATTCCATTGTTAAAAATCACTTCCCTGTTTTGTTGCCCTGATCCCTTGATCTTTTAGTTGGGGAAGACACGTTCTGATTTATTTGTTTGTTGCCACGTGCTCGCCAGTTCCCCATATTCCTTTGTTCTCCTGGTCGCCATATTTGTTTCCCGTGCCTTTTAGTTACCACCTGTTTTTGTTTTTCCACCTCCTCTGCGGTGGCGTAGCGGTAACGCCCCGCAGTTACCGCACGGTAGTTCGTGGGTTCGAATCCCACGGCAAGTTGCTTTTCAGTTATATAGTTCAGTTGTCTGCTCCCTTTCTGCTCTGCACTTGGGTTCCTTTCAAACTTCCCGGTGGCTCACCCAGTTTACGTTGGGTTTGCACGTGGCAGGTCTGGGTTCAAACCCGCCTGGGGTGAGTCACCCGTTACATTAACATTACATAAAATGTATGATATTTATGATATATTTACAATAGATTTATTAATAATTAAATTGAGATTAAATGTATGCATTTGTGGTAAGATATTTTACATAATAATAATAATAATAATAACAACATTATTATTATTATTATTATTATTATTATTATTATTATTATAGGGATCTTTTTCATGTTTTGTACAGATTGACCTTTTGACTTTGGTTCACTAAGCTGCAGGTTGACAAGCAGTTATATTTTTAAGTTGTGTAGCTCAAAAATCTATATATATATATATATATATATATATATATATATATATATATATATATATAAAAACACAATAAAAAATAATACTAAAAATATTTTATTATGCAGTGAAGCTTTTTTTATAATCACTATTTGATTTTAATCACTAATTCCCTCATTTGTTTGTGGCAACTATGGTGCACAAAAGTCATAATTTTCTTCATAATTATTTACCCCCAAAACACAGATTATCACAGATTTTGTCACAGATTATTTCAATAATAATTTCAATAATACCAATGTAAAAATCCCATGGCTAATCTGAAAAGGCTGTTTTATGACAACTCCAGGAAAACAAGATATATTAATATATCACTCAGTAAAATAGATTATTCATATTCAGTTGTATGTCTGACCAGTTTCAAGTGAAATATGAAATGTATGTATGTATGTAGATCTATTTTACACGTACTGGATTCAAGGAACCAATAACGACAGACTGAGCACAAATTCATTTTTTAATATTAATATTAAAATATATTTACACAAAGTATAACAACTGAACATAAATTGGTATTAGACCATAAGCCCAACTGAAAACTCAAAATACTCATCTAACAGCAGCACATGGTCTGTGAATTTAAACCCGTTTATTCAAATTCAAATTCCACAACTGGAAATTAAAACACATTCCTTAATAAAATGATTCACATTCTTGTTATTAAATTTAAACATTAAATAAAAAGTCTTCATGGTTCATGTGGGTCCTTTCTGTGTAGTCATGCTGGTTGGAACCTGGCGCTGAGCAGAATGATCTCTAAGCCTCTATTAGAGCTGTTTACATCTACATTCCAAATCTGATCATACATTCATAATCACAAGCTCACTGTATAACACTACCGCCGTACAGAGGAATAGCCTACATGTGTATCTTCTGCTTCTACTCGTCTCTCTGATCTTCTCTTCTTCTGGGTGGGGAAGTGTAGAGCGGCGTAGTTCAGCATGTCTCCATCCTGCTCCTGCAGTCATTCGGGAAATACAACATGTTACTGCACTGAGGAGAAAATACACAGGAAGATGAATATTCAGAATTTCCCTCATAATTTATAAACAATTTGTTGCATGTTTTATTAATATTATTATATTTTTATGTGTTATGTATATTTTTATTATGTAATAATATTTTTATTTGTACATATATAAAAAGCAACTTAAGGAAAGTTGTTTACTTTATTGGTAAAGGTTAATTCCCCTATGGTATTAAAACAATGTAAGGAACTTCATTTAGAAAGTTTCTTTTTTTTTTTCATTTTAAACGTGCAATTAAAATTTTATAATGAAATAAATATTTTATAATATTTTATTTTATAATATTTTACTGTGTGTGAGTGAATGTGTGTGTGAGTGAGTGAGTGTGTGTATGTGTGTGTGTGTGAGTGAGTGTGTGTGTAGGTGTGTGTGTGTGTGTGTATGAGTGTGTAGGTGTGTGTGTGTGTGTGTATGAGTGTGTGTGAGAGTTTGTGTGAGAGTTTGTGTGTGTGTGTGAGAGTTTGTGTGTGAGAGTTTGTGTGTGTGTGAGTGAGTGAGTGAGTGTGAGTTAGTGAGTGTGTGTGTGTGTTAGTGAGTGTGTATGTGTGAGTTAGTGAGTGTGTATGTGTGTGTGCAGGTGTGAGTGAGTGAGTGAGTGTGTAGGTGTGTGTGTGTGTGTGTGTGTAGGTGTGAGTTAGTGAGTGTGTGTGTGTGTGAGAGAGTGTGTGAGTAGGTGTGAGTGAGTGTGTGTGTGTGCGTGTGAGTGTGTGTAGGTGTATGTGTATGTGTGTGTGAGTGTGAGTGTGTGTAGGTGTGTGTGTGTGTCTGTGTGAGTTAGTGAGTGTGTGTGTGTAGGTGTATGTGTGTGTAGATGTGTGAGTGTGTGTATTCTTGTAATTACTACATTTTGATATCTGATATAGAGATCTATCAGTTACCTTGTTCTCGTGTTTCAGTTCAGAATCTGTGGAAACACACATGCAGTTATTTTTATTCTGATGTGAAAGCTGTCAGCAGCACCATGTGATCTGGAACATTTACACAACATACATTTATAAATCCTGGCGGATTAGATGTTTTAGTTCACTTCTTCTAAAGTTAGATTTTAAAAACAGAGAGAAGATGGATCTGTCTGATTACAGCCTGTGTTCAGTGATGAGCTTTACTCACCCTCTCTGTGCTGTCTTCTGTACTTCAGCATGGTGAACAGCAGCACCAGAAGAACACTGAGCAGAACCACGATCACCGCTCCACCCACCAGAGCCAGGATGAAGAACCCGTCTGACCACCGATCATCTTAAAGAACACAAACTTGAATTAGAGAGGGTTTATTTGATGCTGGTCTGATTCCTATTACTCCTGAACACGCGTCATCAAAACCTAAAATCCCAGTAGGCTAAAACTAGACTGAAGTACTAACTAATAGCTAGTGTAGCTAATGTAATTAGCATACTAAACATAATCATTAGCTAAATTAAATTATACTTTTTTATAATTATAAATTATATATACTTAAATAGAGCTAACTGTATGTAACTGTACTATACTGAGACACCTCTTAGATTCATTTAGAGACACTTGTAGTACAAAAAAGTATATATAATTTTTTGTATATATATATATTTTTTTTTTTTGTATATATATGTATAATGTGTATATATATATATATATATATAAATGAAATGTATGTATGTATATGTACTTGTATGTATGTATATAATGAACTGTGTGTGTTTGATATATACACACACATATATACAATATATAATATATACACACACACACACACACACATAATAAACTGTATTTCTATTAGGTACACTTGAGTACTACTAAGGTTAAATGAACTTGTAATTATTATTTATAAGGAACTTGTAATTATTATACTTGTAATATAAATATTAATGTACTTGTATTGTATTTATCACACAATACAATAATATGCTTGAAATGTACCTGCTGCTATTAAAATACATTTCTAGTCCATTAAAATAAACTTCTGGGACATTGTTTCACAATAAGCAAAATCATATCTGATCGATTCAGTATAATAAACTATAAACAAGATCAAAATAATGCACACAAATATCACATACAGTCAGTAACAAACCTCCGTCAGGCTCGTTTGAAGATGCCGGAAACTTCTCTACAGAAAAAAATATTTATTATTAAAAACCAAATCATTTTATGTTCAGTGCTTGTTTTATATTACTGTTTATGACGGATGTGATGTAATAACAGACGTTACCTCTGATATGTAGGTATGTGGTGGTGCTGTAGACCATGTACTTGTTCTCCAGGCGGCTGCAGTAGTAGAGTCCTGAATCAGAGTCCTGAACTGCAGTTATAGTGAGAGAGGAGTTCACAGAGTTCACCTCCATCTCTGTTCTGTTACTCTCAGTGATGAAGAAACAGGGATTGGAGAAGGAGGAGGAGGCTGTATAATATCTACAGCCCATATAAACTGGAGCTGAGTTATTAGTGTGTTTACACCAGAATAGATAATCTGGTCGAGTCAGACCGTGTTCACACCAGAGCGTGACATCACTACCAGGTCCTGCTTCCACAGTTAAACCAGCCTGGGAGCTCACACACACTGAGAGTACACCTGGAACACACACACACACACACACACACACCAATAAGTCTCTGGGTTATACGTTATTAAATATCATCGCTGTCCAGAGAACAGAAGTAGAACGGCAATTTTACAGGAGAGGCCAAAAACCTGATTTAGCCTGAATGGAAGTCAATGGAACAAGACTTTTTCCCAAGCCGCTCTGCGTCATATCCGCTGGTCTGTTCATCATGAAATTCTCACAGAGTGTAAACAGCAGCTGCTGTGTTCCAATGATGCACAAAAGTAAAAATCAACAACAATAAAGATGTGTGGTTTTCTCTGATGGATTTGAGCTACTGTGATCCCAGTTATTCCCAGCACAGAGCTTCCACTGATCCTTACTTTACAGACTTCATTGATTTACATCAATCCTTTCCAGTGGAGGAAGAAAAACCACACACCTTCATTCATTACTCTTTCAGAAGTGTACAGCTTTCCCATTTAACACCATCATAAATAAACCATCGCTCCTTCAAAGAGGTCAGACTCCACTGGTGACCCTGCTGGGAACGTTCTCCCGGGAACACTGCAGCCTCTCCCGTATATGTACTAGAAGCCTGTTTCTACAGTCTACTCTGAATCACTTACCGAGCCCACAGAGCAGCAGAGCCATCACCGAGACGTGAACGGTCGCACTCGTACCAGTACCAAAGAGGAAGTTGTTCTATTCCTGTTAAACTTGGCGTATTTATATGGAGTGGGTGGAGCTTATATCACATATCCTTGAACAATAAAGGACAATAAGTAGAGACTGAATGTACATGAAAGCAGTCAGAGGAAAACTGTGATGGTCAACTGTGAAATGGTTTAGCCTAGTCACAAACTTCTATCCATCATTCACTGCTGATAATAGTTTCTCTCAGTTGCTGGACAAAAGACCACTATACACATTATATATATATATATAGACAGTATATAATATATCATATATATAAGTCATATTTACAATGTTTGGAGGTCAGGTCATAGTCTAATACCAAAGTTAGGAGATCAGGACTTCCATTTCAATTCCTACTGTGCCCAGTAGGACTGAGGAAAGAACTAGAGATATCGTTGCTGGCATCTGTGGAACAAATTAAAAAAAAATAAAACTTTGTTTTCCTGCAAATATCATTTTATATTTTATATTATTCATTCAAAATTATTCATTGTGGTACATGAAGAATGTAGATCTTACCCAGTCAGTATTTAAAGTGACGCTTCAGTGGATCACAGCTGGGACATGCTTTTTGTTGCCAGGTAAAAATCTTTCTATTAATATTTCAGGAATTTCCTCCATTGGCCCTTTAAAGGACACGTCTAGTTCTGGAGTTGTTGTTTGGGACATCTTGCCGGCACACAGAGCTTTAGGATCGACCCACCTCTTCTCACTGTGACTGCCCGGCCAATGCTCAACCCATATGAGATGGGGGGTACACTGACTCTGCTCTCAGGCTGCTCAGTGTCTGTGTATGAAGAGGTTAAGCCCATTCTCTACCTACTAAATCAAGCACACTTATTAAGCTCATAATTAAGACTCTTTTACTCCAATTAGGTTTTAATCGTGCTACAGCAGGTAGATGTTGGTCATTTTGAAACCAAGGTCTATCGTATCTGCTGTGATGAATTCTGTTCACTATATATCCAGTTTACATTAATATCTGTTAAAGATAAATAATAAGATGTGAGTAATTTTGTTTTATCATGCTGTAAATAATCGAAATAAGCATAGTTTGGAGACACAAATGATTTTCACAAATGTTGAGTTTTCCCTCGGTTATTCATGCTATTTTATATTTATATTTAGAACTGAATTTGAAAAAACGTTGGGACACATTTGTGGACGTAGATGATGATGGTCTCCATGTTCTTTGTTTAAACACTAAGAAAGTGTGTTGTGAAAGTGTCCCCACTCTACTCCCCAAAGACTCGCTTATACCCAGTCACTTACTTAGTTCCCAAACACTTACAGAGAGCTATTAACGAAGCTCTGATCACAGAGCTGAACATTAACCTGTATTAATGTTTATGAACTGAACAAATTCACACAAATTTAATTTTACCAATTCAAATTTACAAATTTAAATACCAAATTAAAAACATTAAATTTAAATATTTTTTTTAACTTTAAATAACAATTAAACCAAATTAATAACATTTCAAATTTACAAATTTAAATAATTTTTTTTCCAATTTTTCCAAATTAAATAACATTTTTTTTAAATTTACAAATTTAAATAACTTTTTCACTTTTAGCATTTGATATGTTGTGTTGGCCCAGTTAGCAATGAACTAGTTTATATGACTTGCACATCATTAGCAAACAAGATTGTGCATGTAATTAACACTCTATTAGTTATTAATTTAATTATTCACGTTTGCCAGGCCTTAGTTTATGAATGTCATTGTACAGAACAGAAGACAGACGTGCTTTCTTGAATCAGATTAGTCTCTGTCTGCAGAAAAAGACGCGAGTGGGCTTCTAACCAGTGTTGATGTGAAAAAGCTGGAGGTCAGCTTTGTGGTTGGAAAACTTAACCATGATGTGCAAATGCACAGAAGCCTAAGCATGCAGACGCACCTGCACTCAGCTGCACATTGTGTGCAATGAGAACATGTGTAGGCTGCCTGGTTATATAATATCATATAGGTGCTGCACACACGGAGCTCTCAGGGTATACAGACGTGTGTCACTAATGTGGATCTGTAGGAACGGACGGGGTAAACAGTACTGGGAATTCTGGACCAGAGCAGGCATGGCTCTCAGGCTCGTGCATTACTGTGATAAGCATCTGTCTCTCAAGTCACTGAGAATGTCAGTATAGGTCATGATCGTTCTGGTAACAGCTCTGGTAACAAACTGCATTCCTATTAGAGCCCTGTTTGTACTGGCGTTTTCACTCTGAGTGAGACTAACCCCATGACAACCTGGCACCACACCCCTGCAGTCTTTGGTGACGGTGACGTGGTGTTAAGGACTGTCATGGTAACGGTCTGTGTGCACGTAGTCCTGTGTGGTGCAGCCCTAACAGGATGACTCATGGAGGACACCACTGCTCTCTGGATGGGCTCATTAGGTTGCAGGTTGGGTCACTAAATCCTTCAGGTTGCTGGTGCATACCTTCCTCTATCCACTTCCACCCACAGCGTGCTATGGTAATGGTGCGCAACACTTCTGAGCTCATGATGTGGCCCCTCTCCAACTCCTAACTCCTCCAATCACTTTCCAACTCCTCTCTGAGGTATACTGCCAACACAACAGCACGAGTCAGAATGGAAGGTGCTCACACCAGGACTACCTTATTTGGTCAGGTACAGCGATAAGGCCCAAGCTTGCTTACGCCACGTGTGTGGTCAAGCGTGAAACTTGAATTACTGGCATCTGGTGTCACACAGTGTCAAACCTACCCACCAGGTTTCATTGCTGTAGGTTGATTCCGGAGTGTTAATTTGTATGATCCTACAGTCATATGGATATAACTATATAGAATATTTAACATTTTTCATTTTCTGATTTCCACATGCAGTGACAATATAGGTTCTGCCATCAAAGTTAGGAGCACAGAGTAACGTGTCATGATGTAGCTAGCCACCACATGGTACGTTAGAGTCTTACAATCCAAGCCACTGCATGAAGGTGTAGAATGAACTGCTGCTGACAGTAAACAGGGCCGTCTGTGGTAACGGAACATGAGCTGGGTTAAACTGCAGTCGTGTGGTTTTGGTGCTGCATGTGGGTGAGAGTAGGCGAAGGTCAGTTTTGGGGTTGGAAAATATTCAGACCAAGATGCTCAGATGAGCGTGCACACACACACACACACACACACACACACACACACACACACACACACGTGTTTTAACACCCGTAATAAAACTAAAAGGATTTTATTTGATTTTGCTTTAATCTTTATTACCTATAAGCTTTTGATTTTGATCAGTAGATTTCCATCGCAGTTCTCAGCAGGTGATTTCTGAATACTGTCGGCAATGTCAAGCCAGAGGCAGAACAAACCCAACACTATTTACATTTACAGCGTTTAGCTGAGGCTCTTATCCAGAGCAAGGTTAATCATATCAAAGGCAGGCCAGTGTAGTGTTAGGAGTCTGGCCCAAGGACTCTTATTGGTGTAGCACAGCAATAACCCCAGCAGTAACCCCAGTCTCCCACATGTGGTGTTATCCACTGAGCTACACCAACCACTATCAGCTCAATGAATCAGCACAGGAACGAGTTCACTGGGACAATACTGCGCAGTTAAAGTGCAGCATTCTGGGAAATGTAGTCTTGTCGGGGAACAGCCCTCTTAATTGACCAAGGAGTCCTGAGGAGTCGGGGCTGGCTGAGGAATGAGGACGCCCACATCAACCACCATCCACGTGACTGGAGAACATGACGGGTGAACCACTAGAGCGACCACCGACTCGTCGGAAAGTAAATTCCTAGGGGAAGCTTCTGGGATGACCGTGAGGCAGGGAAGCAGGCGGATCAGGACACTGCCAATGGAAGTACTTGAGCGAGGGGTCTAGGACATCTCCAGTCCATACCCAACACTGTCCCTCTGGTCCATATCCCTCCCAGTCCCCTAGGTTCTGAACTGTCCCACCACACCTCCTGCAGTCCAACCGAAGTTTGTTGACATAGACTGAAGTGCTGTCAACCTACATCAGTGGAGGAGGCTTCATTCAATAGACCTGAAATGAGAGGTTTGAGATGGGATAGATGGAAGGAGCTTGAGACACTGTACTGAGCAGGTAAACTGACAAGTCTTACAGGGACCTACTGGGACCAGTATACTTTGGAGGAGTCAGATTTAGCAAATTGAAATCTCTGGCCAATAACCAAACCTGATCTGAAGGCTGGAAAGAGGGCGTCTCGCCCTGAGACTGGTCTGAACAGTCTTTGTAGTGTCACAGAACAGATTCCATGACCTGGTGAGTGTCCTCCCAGACCTTTCCACTCTGATGAACCTATTTATCGACCACCAGAACACTGGTGCCAGGGGCTGACCCAGGAACCTCTCAAACAGGTAAGGACAGCTGGTGGCTATCTGTGCAGAGTGTACTCACATTTACCACTGAACACGTTCATCAGCTTCCACCAACACAGCACTGTTCAGCATACAGCACTCACTGGATCTGTATATGAGCAGCCCTTATTCACTGTTACCACTAGGTGGTGCTCTAGAATCAGATCAGAAGACATATCGGGTAGAAGGCAAGGAGTTGTTTCAGGTTGGTGTTCAGCAGTGTGTTCAGTTTCGGAGAGCTTCAGTTAGGAAATCAAACATTAGGGATGCATGTGCATGTTTTTAGAGATGTGGCTCCACAAGTGAGA
>JAMWET010004575.1:0-30000 GCA_024036415.1 Prochilodus magdalenae
ATGGAGAAGGGGTTGAGGACTCGTGTTCTCTCACATGTTAGTTGATTTTAGAGCGAAACAAACCGCCTTTCTTTCTCCTATACTGCCTTAGACACCTGTAAAGAACGAATCAAACTGCTTACAAACACAAGAAACCATGAGTAAAGCCATACAACTACAATAAGTTTTTAGTGTCCTCTAATGCAATTTTCTTCTTTGTGTAACTCTTCTCACTTAACACACATACGCAAAACTACCCACACTCACTCACTGGGTTTGCCTCCAGTTTCTTTCTTAGGAATCAAAGTTTTGTTTTGGGTCAAAGTTTTTGGACAGAAAAGCCGGAGTGTAGATTAGAAGGTGGTAACTTTGTTGGGAACTGTACATTTGTGTAATGCTACCTAATGCTATTAGCAAGCAGCAGTCTTGTCATACAGAACTTGTACTCTTATCATCACAGGCGTCAAACAGATCTCAGAACAGTGATCTACAAGTTCTGTCGGCATGTGTCCTGTCCAGCAAGAGGGGAAAACGGACTGGATTGCGTATACACAACATCCAAAGAGCTGCCACACTTCAAGAGGCCATTTTCCTAATCTTTCCCTGCGCTCAGTTTATGTGTCCCTGCCTGCTTTGAGCCACACAACCATCATCTCTGTTTCAAAGAAAGCCATAATCACATGGATTCATGAAAGACTACCGTTCCCTTCTTCTCACACCCAGAAAGATGAAGTGCTTCGAGAGACTAACCCTAACTCATAGGAAGAGGAGTCTTCCCAACATCATGTACCCCATCAGAATGCCTACCATGCAAACAGATCAACTAATGACGCAGGCTCCTTGCAATGCACGAATGCACTTGTCAATTCAGACTGATGGGTATAACGATTATAAAAGCTGAACTGATTAACTAATTGTACTGATTACTATGCTCTAGGAATATATAGGAACGTCAGTCTCTGCCATTGTGTTTTACTCAATTCTGTGTATGTTCTATGCGTGTTTTTTATCTATCAATGTTGTGACTGTGATTTACATCGCAATAAACAAATTTGCCATAATTTTCTCATTTCATCATGCATGTACAGTGATATCCATGAAGGAGGTACCCCTGCTCTCTTACGTTTCCCCTTTTACATTCCCATTTTCTAAGTAAAATTAACTTAACAAATGAACTAATGATCATAAACTTTGTGTTCTAGGTTGCATGGTCAACAACTCATCTAGTCCCCCCCCCCCCTCTCTAGTTTGCAGCCCCATGAATCCTCCAGTAGATCAGAGAGCAGCTTCATTACTGATTCTCCTGGTCTACTGTAGTTCAGGACTCAGGATCTCTCAGGATGTGATGGGGTTTGATTTTAGAGCTGAGACCAGACCAGCACAGCCTTTCTCCGTAATACTGCACTTAGACAGCCTGTAGAGAAAAGAATAAAAACTGCTTACAAACACAAATACACAGCACAAATGAGTAAAGCCAATACAACTACAATATTTTTGTAGTGTCTATATGCAAATTTCTTTGTGTAACTCCCTTCATCACATTAAACACACATACGCAAACACTAACACACACTCACTCACTGTGGTTCCTCCAGTTTACTTCATTTAGTGAATCAAAAGTTTTGTTTTGTCAAAGTTTTTGGACAGAAAGACAGGAAAGTGATAGAAGTAGAAGGTGGTAACTTTGTTGGGAACTGTACATTTGTGTAATGCTACCTAATGCTATTAGCAAGCAGCAGTCTTGTCATACAGAACTTGTACTCTTATCATCACAGGGGTCAAACAGATCTCAGAACAGTGATCTACAAGTTCTGTCGGCATGTGTCCTGTCCAGCAAGAGGGGAAAACGGACTGGATTGCGTATACACAAACATCAAAGAGGCTGCCACCTTCAAGGCCATTTTCTATCTTTCCCTGGCTCAGTTTAGTGTCCCTGCCTGCTTTGAAGCCACAACCATCATCTCTGTTTCAAAGAAAGCCATAATCACATGGATTCATGAAAGACTACCGTTCCCTTCTTCTCACACCCAGAAAGATGAAGTGCTTCGAGAGACTAACCCTAACTCATAGGAAGAGGAGTCTTCCCAACATCATGTACCCCATCAGAATGCCTACCATGCAAACAGATCAACTAATGACGCAGTCTCCTTGGCAATGCACAATGCACTTGGCAATGCACTGATGGGTATAATGATGATAAAAGCTGAACTGAATTAACTAATTGTAATGACTTAACTATGCTCTAAAATATAGGAACTCAGTCTCTGCCAGTGTGTTTTACTCAATTCTGTGTATGTCTATGCAGTGTCTTTTATCTATCAATGTTGTGACTGTGATTACATCGCAATAAACAAATTTGCCATATTTGCTCATCTCATCATGCATGTACAGTGATATCCATGAATGTAGGTACCCCTGCTCTATTACGTTTCTTTTACATTCCATTTTCTAATTAAATTAAACTTAACAAATGAACTAATGATCTAACTTTGTGTTCTAGTGCAGGTCAACAACTCACTCTAGTCTCTCTAGTTTGCAGCATGAATCCTCCAGTAGATCAGAGAGCAGCTTCATTCCTGATTCTCCTGGTCTACTGTAGTTCAGACTCAGCTCTCTCAGATGTGTGGGGTTTGATTTTAGAGCTGAGACCAGACCAGCACAGCCTTTCTCCGTAATACTGCACTTAGACAGCCTGTAGAGAAAAGAATAAAAACTGCTTACAAACACAAATACACAGCACAAATGAGTAAAGCCAATACAACTACAATAATTTTGTAGTGTCTATATGCAAATTTCTTTGTGTAACTCCCTTCATCACATTAAACACACATACGCAAACACTAACACACACTCACTCACTGTGGTTCCTCCAGTTTACTTCATTTAGTGAATCAAAAGTTTTGTTTTGTCAAAGTTTTTGGACAGAAAGACAGGAAAGTGATAGAAGTAGAAGGTGGTAACTTTGTTGGGAACTGTACATTTGTGTAATGTTTATAGGATTTATATATTTTATTCGGGTGAAAGATGTTCACAGTTATTCTACCAGAGAAAGTTCCACAGATCTGATTTCTCCTTGTTTAAGCTGGGACACTTCTATGTATGAAGCTGAAACTTTGTGGAATAGATTGCCAGGAAATGTTACATTGGTTGACATGCAAGACATGCTATTTAGAAATGGTTAGAAGATGGAAGAAAACTTTTTTTTAATGAATGTATTAATATTTAAAGTGAGTATTTATTATGGTGCTGATTATATACATGCTGTTACATGTGCTACATATTGTTGGATGTTGTGTTGTCCCTGGAATGAGGGAGTTGAGACAGGTTACAAATTCAGAGTGGTTTCATTAAAGGTTGTCCAAGAATCATAATCAAAAAAGGTGGAGGTCAAAACTAGGGATGCACAGACATCAAAATTTTTGGCAGTTTAAACATATTTACAAGCACAATATGACTTCAAACCATCCCAGTCAACATGCTGCATTCACACAGAGGGCTTCCCTCCGATCTGGCATTGTTGTAAAATTGGGATTCATGTTTCTGCTTTTGTGTTTCACGGAGAAAAGAAAAGCATGTGATAAAAATAAGAGAGAGAAAAAACGACCATAAATGAGAGTGTGAATGTGTGTTTACTGAGAAGCTGCTGTCTGTCGGCCTACGGCTTGGTTCTGGTATTTACTCTCTCTGAAGTACCGTTTCACTCAAATGATTAACACTGAATAATACTCTGGTTCTCATCTACATCTGGAAACTAGAGAAAGGCGTCAAAACAGCATCATTACAAACATCACGGTTTGGTATAAATTATTCAGTCTTTCACTTATTTGGCCAAACATCAAAATAGCTATTGCTATTTGGCTAATGCATCTCCTCATATTTAAACCCCAGTGTATCAGGAACTCATGACTGACCATTTAAGTGTTCCTAATAACTCAGTTGAACTTTAAAACATAAAGTATGAAAGAAAATATCATCAGTTAGATTAATAGAAGTAGAACCAGTTAGGTTAATAAAATTATTTAGTAGGTTCTAGTTTTTATTTACTGCACTTTAAATGGAGGTTAG
This sequence comes from Prochilodus magdalenae, assembly GCA_024036415.1. NCBI lineage: Eukaryota > Metazoa > Chordata > Actinopteri > Characiformes > Prochilodontidae > Prochilodus > Prochilodus magdalenae. The sequence continues at coordinate 4,045 of JAMWET010004575.1, forward strand.
ATTTTTGTTAATATTTTGAATGAAAGACTAAAAGGATTAGCAATAAGGAATGTGTATTTTACATGTTTATAGGGAATGATAATTTACTCACACAACTTTTCTGCATACTCTGGCCACTGGCAGCAGCCTCAAAAGACATTCCTCTGATCTGTCAAAATTCCTCAGGTCAAACTCCTCCAGCTCCTCTTCTGAATTCAGCATCACAAACGCCACAGCTGACCACTGAGCAGGAGAGAGCTTAGCTCCACTGACACCACTGGACCCTCCTCTGTTCAGGTATGTTTGAACTTCCTGCACTAGAGAATGATCATTCAGTTCGTTCAGACAGTGGAACAGATTGATGGTTTTCTCTGGAGAGGGATTCTCCCTGATCTTCTCCTTCATGTGCTTGACTATTTCCTCTTTGTTATAAGATCTGTTTCCTGTCTGTGTCAGTGCACCTCGTAAGAGAGTCTGATTGGACTCCAGGGAAAGGCCCAGAAGGAAGCGGAGGAAAAGGTCCAGGTGTCCATTCTCACTCTGTAAGGCCTTGTCCACTGCACTCTTGAGGAAATTGATTAACTTTTTAAAGGAACCTAAAACTCCAGTATCTTGTTGTAGCAGCACATTTCTGTTGTTGGAGATGAAGGAAAGAAACACATATAGAGCAGCCAGAAACTCCTGAACACTCAGATGTACAAAGCTGAACACCTTCCCCAGGTGCAGCCCAAACTCCTCTCTGAAGATCTGAGTACACACTCCTGAGTACACTGACACTTCTCTGACATCAATGCCACACTCCCTCAGATCCTCCTCATAGAAGATCAGGTTTCCTTTATCCAGCTGGTGGAAAGCCAGTTCTCCCAGTGCCAGAATAATCTCTCTAGTCTGCTCATGATCAATGTCACTTCTTATTGGTTCTTTGGTTACTTTGGCTGCTGTGTTTGACAACTGTCCCAAAGATCAGGAAGTGGGTGAACATTTGAGTCAGAGTCTTGGGGATCTCTCCCCTCTCTGCTTCACCCAACATCCTCTCTAGAACAGTGGCAGCAATCCAACAGAAGACCGGTATGTGGCACATGATGTAGAGGCTTCTAGAGGACTTCACATGTGTAATGATTCTTTCAGCAAGGCTCTGATCACTGATCCTTTTCCTGAAGTATTCCTCTTTCTGAGGATCACTGAACCCTCGTACCTCTGTTACCTGGTCAATACAGTCAGGAGGGATCTGATTGGCTGCTGCTGGTCGAGTAGTTATCCATAGGAGAGCAGAGGGAAGCAGATTCCCCTTGATCAGGTTTGTCAGCAGCACATCCACTGAGGCTGACTGTGTTACATCAGATAAGCTCTCATTGTTCTGGAAATCTAGAGGAAGTCGATATTCATCCAGACCATCAAAGATAAACATGACTTTATAGTGATGATAATCTCTTGGTTTTATTTTCTTTGTATCTTTGAAAAACTGATGAAGAAGAGCTTCCAGACTGAGTTTCTCCTTCATCAAATTCAGCTCTCTAAAAGGAAGTGGAAATATGAAGAGGACATCCTGATTGGCTTTTCCTTCAGCCCAGTCCAGAATGAACTTCTGCACAGAGACTGTTTTTCCAATTCCAGCAACTCCTTTAGTGAGCACAGTTCTGATGGACTCATCTTTAAAGATGTCGTTACATTTGATGGGTGTCTCCTGTATTACTGGTCTCCTGGATGTAGTTTCAATCTGTCTGACCTCATGTTCATTATTGACCTCTCCACTCCCACCCTCTGTGATGTACAGCTCTGTGTAGATCTCATTCAGAAGTTTGGAGGTTCCAGGATTTGAGAATCCTTCATTAATTTTCTGACATTTCTCTTTCAGGGTGGATTTGAGCTTTTGATGTGAAGAAGGAGCCAGTTCTGATAAAAAGAGAAAGGAGCAACGATAAATATATTACACATTAATATTTAGTTTTAGTACTGACACAAGATTAGTTACAAACACAAGATCACATACAACATCAAAACCAAAGGATGCTCACTAGTTACCCATAATAGTTATCCATGATCTCTGTATTTTATATGTGCAGAATATGCAGGTGTGAATGAAAGAGACATTAATGATTGTTTTGATGATGCTAGAATAACAACGCTAGCTTGTTTAGTGGCCATTTTATTCTATGCTAAACATCTTTAGTAGTTCTGGCACTATGGCCGTCACCACAGCCAAGGAAAGCTAAATCAGAGGCTCAGCCAATAAACATAAAGCAGAATCACTCTGTCACAATTCAACATGACTGATATGATTTAATGTCCCTTAATATTCACTATATTTCCAAAAGTATTCTCTCATCTGCCTTCACGCGCATATGAACTTGAGTGACATCCCATTCTTAATCCATAGAGTTTAATATGATGTCGGCCCATCACTTAGAGCTATAACAGCTTCAACTCTTCTGGGAAGGCTTTCCACAAGGTTTAGGAATGTGTTTATGGGAATTTCTGACCATTCTTCTGGAAGCGCATTGGTGAGGTCAGACACTGATGTTGGACGAGAAGGCCTGGCTCTCAGGCTCCGCTCTAGTTCATCCCAAAGGTGTTCTATCGGGTTGAAGTCAGGACTCTGTGCAGGCCAGTCCAGTTCCTCCACACCAAACCCGCTCCTCTATGTCTTTATGGAGCTTGTTTTGTGCACTGCTGTGCAGTCATGTTGCAACAGGAATGGTCCAGAATCACTTGGTCCGCTGAAGCATTAGTAATTCCTTTTACTGGAACTAAGGGGCAGAGCCCAACTCCTGAGAAACAACCCCACACCATGATCCCCCCTCCACCAAACTTTTCACTTGGCACAGTTCAGTCAGACAAGTACCAAACCCAGACTCGTCTATCAGATTGACAGACAGATAAACGTGATTGCTCCCTCCAGAGAACACGTCTCCACTGCTCTATAGCCCAGTGGTGTACTGCTTTACACCACTGCATAAGACACACTGACTCTGATCAGGATGGAACAGACTCTTCAGGCTCTGGTCAGGCTCAGTGTCTGCTTTGAAGTGAACATATTTGTCTCCTGTCTGTACTAGAACCTGCCTGACTGAAACTGACAGATGTTCGTGGTATGCAGTTCTCTGTGGTTTTCAGAAATTGGCTGTGGAGGACCTGAAGTGAAGAAATTCTTATTCACAAGCCATGAACTTACGACCAAGATGGCGTTGCAAGCACACCACAAGGCTCAGCGTCTGACCAGTTTTCGCAAATTAGTGTCTCCTGCACCACAAGGGGACACAGAACGCTGGATAAGGTTTACACCAACATGGCTAATGCATACAAAGCCACACCCCTCCCCCATCTCGGACAGTCTGACCATCTTTCTCTGTTCCTGCTGCCCAAATACACTCCAGTCATCCGGCGTGTTACACCAGCAACCAGGTCTGTAAAGATCTGGATGGAGGGAGCTGACTCCTTTCTTCAGCAGGAGTTCAAGCTCACTGACTGGAGTGAGTATGCTGCCCGGGCCACCACAGACTCACACATCAACATTGACATCTACACCAACTCTGTCCTGGAACATATCAACATCTGTGTGGATAGAGTGACATCACACAAAACAATAATAACTTTCCCTAACCAGAAGCCCTGGATGAACAGAGAGGTTCGCCTCCTGCTCAAAGCTAGAGATGCTGCCTTCAGGTCTGGTGACCGGGAGGCTTACAGCTCTGCCAGAGCTAATCTGAGGAAAGGGATCTCCATGGCCAAGCACTGCTATAAACAACGGATTGAGGAGCACTTCAGCTCTTCTGACCCACGGCGTATGTGGCAAGGCATACAAACTCTGACTGACTACAAACCACGTAGCACTGTACTAGCCAACAACTGTGCTTCACTCCCTGACGAGCTTAATCACTTTTATGCTCGCTTTGACCGAGAGAACATGGTGGTCTCCTCAAAAACTGATCCGCCACTCCACGATCATCCACTCACACTCTCCACCCTGGATGTTCGTTGTACGCTGAGCAGGGTGAATGCACGGAAAGCAGCCGGCCTACTCAAGACTCACCAGCAGACTCAAGAACAGTTTTTTTCATGAGGCTTTGTGTCTGGTGAACGCTGCACGGACACTTTAATTTACATTGCACTCCCTCCACTGCATCCTCACACCTTCTGTACTGTTAATGCACTTTATTCATTGCCAGGCCTACCGTACACTCATGTTTGCACACTGTTCTCATATTATCTCTACCTCAGATAGTATTGTGTACATACTGTCTACTTGCACTACTCTTACAGTTCACATTTACAGTTAACATTCATTTGTAAATGCTGCTCTTATACATTCATATATATGTATATAGATAAGCTTATATATGTATTTATTTATTAATACGCCTCTTTATGTAAATAATACTGTACTTGCACTTCTGGTTAGATGCTATCTGCATTTCATTGGCTCTGTACCTGTACTCTGCACAATGACAAAGTTGAATCTAATCTAATCTAATGAAACAAGCCGACCCTCACAGTCCCTGTCCATCAGTTTCATCTTTCGGCTACTATTCCGAGCAGAATTCCCTGTAGGCTGGGATTTTAGCCACTGCTGGTAGACCCGTATGACCGTACGCTTCCATACACCTGCAGATTCAGCTACTTCCTTCACACTATGGTCTTTGACACGCCCACATGCAGTCCCTCCTTTTAGCCAATCATTAACATCTGCTCTGGAGCCATTTTCCACACATGGGACGAGACATTCCCTGCACTGTAGCACCTCTTCCCAATCTATGGATCCCGTCACTCACACCCCGCAGGTATTAATAACTCCATCATCCTCATGCAGGGCCATCTGCAGGAGTACGAAGTTACTACCACCTGATCTAATAATTTTTGTCTGGTGAGATTATAATATAATAATTATAATTTAAACTCTTTAACTGAATGTACAGAATGAATAATCATGTAGTCCTGATCTCTTACTGGACTGTAGTGTGTTGGCGAGGTCTGTCTGGTTCATGTTCCTCAGGACATGCAGTGTGATCCTCAGTGTTTCCTCTCTGACACTGTGATCCTCCTCATCCTCCACCTCTCTCTTAGAGCATGCTGGGTAATCCAGACTCAGTAGCTTCATAAACCTCTTCAGCTGATTCTTTACCAGAGAGATGACCTTGTGCTCCAGCTCCTGATTAAAAAAGAAATGGTTATAGAATTAAAGGCCTGTTAGTCAGTGCCACAGTGATCTTACTGACCTGCTCCCTGTACTTTCAGTTTAATTAGCATCAAATAGGAAATGAACAGAACAGTAGTCTGTGTATTTTATCTTCTGTTAACTTATTTAATTCTCAGTCAAATCAAAAGTTTAAGGCAGTAAAGTTTTACAGTGATATGATCTCAATTAGTTCAACACACCTTAAACAGGAGCTCCATGTTTCTCTTGGTAGAGTCAGAGGTCTCCTTCTGTTCTCTGTGGGACAGTAACAGTGTGTTAATGGTTGTTCATTGTCTGAAAACTGAATGGCACTTATCATACAATATCAGATCAGAAAAAGTGACTGTGTGGTAAAAACATAGGGTTTTATTACAGACAGTAAGAACCCAAGATGATTCATGTTCTGTCTGGTTCTTCATTTCATTTGCTAACATACATTCAGTCCTGCATTTCAGGCCTACAACACATTACAAAAGAACTGAGACAGTAAAGAATTTATCACTTGGCTTGGCAATGTTGCCATTCCTTCACACGACACTTTACAGATATTCTGGCACAGAGGATATGAACGATTTAGAGCAATAATAAAGGAAAACCAAATGATGTAATATGGATTGTAATGATGATTTGGTACAACAGCAGAATCCACAAAAGGTTCAGTCTTTTAGGTGCAAAAATGAACAGAGGATCCCCAGTTTGTCAATAAACCTGAGAAAATGATTTAATTATTGTTGAAAAACAATCTTCCTCACAGGAGATCTGCATATTTCTCCCTCTGTAGTGTGTAATGTCAATGATTCAAGTAATCAGGAGAAATTTCAGAGTGTAAATGTCTGCTGAACATCTGTGATCTCTGATCCCTCAGACGGCACTATATCAAGAACCGTCATTCAACAGTAGCTGACAGAACAAACAGGCAAAGATTGACTTCAGCAAACCTTTATCAGACAATACGATACAGAGTTACATTCACACACCCCACCTACAACTACACTGTGCAGACAAAAGCCTTATGTTAACTATGTCCAGAAGAAACATCAACTTCTCTGGGCTCAGAGGCATCTGGGATGGATCATCACAGGGTGGAAATGTGTATTGTGCTCAGATGAATCAGTATTCCAGATCTTTTTTGAAAGTAATGGACACAGTGTGTGAACCAAACAGACTAAAGGGAACATCCAGACTGTTATCAGGAACAACAAAAACAGGGTCTATCAGGGCATGGGGGGGTCAGTCTGTCAGCGCCCTTGGTAAAAAAGTCAGCCACAGCATTAATGCAGATATCGGACATCTTAGAGCACCATATGCTCCTTTAAAAAGGCGTCTGGCTTAAGTTATGAAGGAATGGTAACGTTTCCAAGTCCTTAATGCTTTACTGTCCCAACATTTATGGTGTTCAGTCAAATATTAATATAGAGCAATTTTTAACTGTCTGTTACATCATTACTAATCACATCCTCAATCACGTCCACTAAAACCCACATCAGCAATTTATACATTAAACTGAGAACAGCTGTACAGAATAAAGACTAACTACACAGAATTAAGGGCTATGAGTTACCATATTCCCATGATATCTACTGCACTGTATGTCGTTATTAACCATAATAAACAATGTCACTGGCAGAATAATGATGTCCTGTTTCTGATATTCAGTGTTGAAATTCCATTTTCCATTTTAAAGTACAAATCTTCCAAAACAAGTACAAAACCAGTACAATAATAAACAGGAGTACAGTAAGAGACCACTGAGGCATACTGCAGTCTTCTATGTAGAAGTGGGTGTGTGTGTGGGTGAGGAAAGGTGAAAGGGGGTTGTGGAACTCCTCAGTGCTTTCCTCACTTTACCCCTCATCTAGAACACTGGAGTTCAGAGAGAAAGATGGAGCATCTTTTAATCTCACTCTTCAGTTTCACACCATTCTTACCTGAACTCTGTAGATCTGGTTTCTCCTCTGAAGTCTATGAATCTACCCACAGACTGGTCACTCTTCATGGACACACAGCTGGGGTCAGGTGGATCAGATCTCTTACCCCGATACCGTCTAAAACATAAACAAGATCACACATGACCTGTACACCTTATAGTGTGTGTGATTGTGTGTGTGTGTGTGTTGGTGTCTACACACTTGTGTACACATAAAATCAGATCAGGAGTGTGTATACGCCCACACCCACTCAAAAATAAGGATTTATATGAATTACAGAAAGAGCTGGCGGAGTACTGAAAATGCAGATAAAAACTCTCTTACATTTGCTTTGACTTTTATTTGATTGAATACAGGAACTCGAGATACTTAATGTTGTGTTTCTCAACAAGACCACATTTTGCACACATTATGAAGGCATGGCTGTGGAAGAGGAGGGTAAGAGTACTGGACTGGCCTGCCTGCAGTCCTGACCGTCCTCAGTAGAGAATGTGTTAAAAATTTGGAAACTAAAATTGTGCCAACGACGACCTGATATGATCGGGCATTCTGAAAACGCGGTTCACACAATTTTGTCATGGCAGCGGTTAGTGCTGAGTTTGGGTCCTATTCACAAACAGTTACTAGGTTACTACTGGTTTAAGTGATAGCAGGTAAAACTCCACATGACTACTGCAGAAATGATCTCCCAGCGTACCATAGCGCTCACACACAGAGCTACAACATTCACATTTAGCTGACGCTCTTATCCAGAGAGACTTACAACATTATTCATTTTACAGGTGGCCAGTGCAGTGTTAGGAGTCTTGCCCAAGAACTGTTACTGGTGCAGCTCAGCATTTGCTAGCTAGACTGGGATTCGAACCCCCGTCTCCCACATGGGTTGGTAGCTCTCTGGCGGGGTAGTGGTGTTAACCGCTGAGCCTCACCAACCATATTAGTTTTCGAGCACTGTCACGGCACACAGGGAGAGTGAGAGGTGGATGAAGCTGTATGTGTGGAGCAGCTCTGTAGCAGCCTGTGTGTCAGTGATCTAGTAATATTCCAGTTTTAAAAAGAAAGAACTTTAATATGGAGTTGTAATGATGATTTGGTACAACAGCAGAATCCACACAAAAGGTTCAGTCTTTTAGGTGCAAAAATGAACAGAGGATCCCCAGTTTGTCAATAAACCTGAGAAAATGATTTAATTATTGTTGAAAAACAATCTTCCTCACAGGAGATCTGCATATTTCTCCCTCTGTAGTGTGTAATGTCAATGATTCAAGTAATCAGGAGAAATTTCAGAGTGTAAATGTCTGCTGAACATCTGTGATCTCTGATCCCTCAGACGGCACTATATCAAGAACCGTCATTCAACAGTAGCTGACAGAACAAACAGGCAAAGATTGACTTCAGCAAACCTTTATCAGACAATACGATACAGAGTTACATTCACACACCCCACCTACAACTACACTGTGCAGACAAAAGCCTTATGTTAACTATGTCCAGAAGAAACATCAACTTCTCTGGGCTCAGAGGCATCTGGGATGGATCATCACAGGGTGGAAATGTGTATTGTGCTCAGATGAATCAGTATTCCAGATCTTTTTTGAAAGTAATGGACACAGTGTGTGAACCAAAGACTAAAGGGAACATCCAGACTGTTATCAGGAACAAAAACAGGGTCTATCAGGGCATGGGGTCAGTCTGTCAGCGCCCTTGGTAAAAGTCAGCCACAGCATTAATGCAGATATCGGACATCTTAGAGCACCATATGCTCCTTTAAAAAGGCGTCTGGCTTAAGTTATGAAGGAATGGTAACGTTTCCAAGTCCTTAATGCTTTACTGTCCCAACATTTATGGTGTTCAGTCAAATATTAATATAGAGCAATTTTTAACTGTCTGTTACATCATTACTAATCACATCCTCAATCACGTCCACTAAAACCCACATCAGCAATTTATACATTAAACTGAGAACAGCTGTACAGAATAAAGACTAACTACACAGAATTAAGGGCTATGAGTTACCATATTCCCATGATATCTACTGCACTGTATGTCGTTATTAACCATAATAAACAATGTCACTGGCAGAATAATGATGTCCTGTTTCTGATATTCAGTGTTGAAATTCCATTTTCCATTTTAAAGTACAAATCTTCCAAAACAAGTACAAAACCAGTACAATAATAAACAGGAGTACAGTAAGAGACCACTGAGGCATACTGCAGTCTTCTATGTAGAAGTGGGTGTGTGTGTGGGTGAGGAAAGGTGAAAGGGGGTTGTGGAACTCCTCAGTGCTTTCCTCACTTTACCCCTCATCTAGAACACTGGAGTTCAGAGAGAAAGATGGAGCATCTTTTAATCTCACTCTTCAGTTTCACACCATTCTTACCTGAACTCTGTAGATCTGGTTTCTCCTTCTGAAGTCTATGAATCTACCCACAGACTGGTCACTCTTCATGGACACACAGCTGGGGTCAGGTGGATCAGATCTCTTACCCCGATACCGTCTAAAACATAAACAAGATCACACATGACCTGTACACCTTATAGTGTGTGTGATTGTGTGTGTGTGTGTGTTGGTGTCTACACACTTGTGTACACATAAAATCAGATCAGGAGTGTGTATACGCCCACACCCACTCAAAAATAAGGATTTATATGAATTACAGAAAGAGCTGGCGGAGTACTGAAAATGCAGATAAAAACTCTCTTACATTTGCTTTGACTTTTATTTGATTGAATACAGGAACTCGAGATACTTAATGTTGTGTTTCTCAACAAGACCACATTTTGCACACATTATGAAGGCATGGCTGTGGAAGAGGAGGGTAAGAGTACTGGACTGGCCTGCCTGCAGTCCTGACCGTCCTCAGTAGAGAATGTGTTAAAAATTTGGAAACTAAAATTGTGCCAACGACGACCTGATATGATCGGGCATTCTGAAAACGCGGTTCACACAATTTTGTCATGGCAGCGGTTAGTGCTGAGTTTGGGTCCTATTCACAAACAGTTACTAGGTTACTACTGGTTTAAGTGATAGCAGGTAAAACTCCACATGACTACTGCAGAAATGATCTCCCAGCGTACCATAGCGCTCACACACAGAGCTACAACATTCACATTTAGCTGACGCTCTTATCCAGAGAGACTTACAACATTATTCATTTTACAGGTGGCCAGTGCAGTGTTAGGAGTCTTGCCCAAGAACTGTTACTGGTGCAGCTCAGCATTTGCTAGCTAGACTGGGATTCGAACCCCCGTCTCCCACATGGGTTGGTAGCTCTCTGGCGGGGTAGTGGTGTTAACCGCTGAGCCTCACCAACCATATTAGTTTTCGAGCACTGTCACGGCACACAGGGAGAGTGAGAGGTGGATGAAGCTGTATGTGTGGAGCAGCTCTGTAGCAGCCTGTGTGTCAGTGATCTAGTAATATTCCAGTTTTAAAAAGAAAGAACTTTAATATGGAGTGTAATGATGATTTGGTACAACAGCAGAATCCACAAAAGGTTCAGTCTTTTAGGTGCAAAAATGAACAGAGGATCCCCAGTTTGTCAATAAACCTGAGAAAATGATTTAATTATTGTTGAAAAACAATCTTCCTCACAGGAGATCTGCATATTTCTCCCTCTGTAGTGTGTAATGTCAATGATTCAAGTAATCAGGAGAAATTTCAGAGTGTAAATGTCTGCTGAACATCTGTGATCTCTGATCCCTCAGACGGCACTATATCAAGAACCGTCATTCAACAGTAGCTGACAGAACAAACAGGCAAAGATTGACTTCAGCAAACCTTTATCAGACAATACGATACAGAGTTACATTCACACACCCCACCTACAACTACACTGTGCAGACAAAAGCCTTATGTTAACTATGTCCAGAAGAAACATCAACTTCTCTGGGCTCAGAGGCATCTGGGATGGATCATCACAGGGTGGAAATGTGTATTGTGCTCAGATGAATCAGTATTCCAGATCTTTTTTGAAAGTAATGGACACAGTGTGTGAACCAAAGACTAAAGGGAACATCCAGACTGTTATCAGGAACAAAAACAGGGTCTATCAGGGCATGGGGTCAGTCTGTCAGCGCCCTTGGTAAAAGTCAGCCACAGCATTAATGCAGATATCGGACATCTTAGAGCACCATATGCTCCTTTAAAAAGGCGTCTGGCTTAAGTTATGAAGGAATGGTAACGTTTCCAAGTCCTTAATGCTTTACTGTCCCAACATTTATGGTGTTCAGTCAAATATTAATATAGAGCAATTTTTAACTGTCTGTTACATCATTACTAATCACATCCTCAATCACGTCCACTAAAACCCACATCAGCAATTTATACATTAAACTGAGAACAGCTGTACAGAATAAAGACTAACTACACAGAATTAAGGGCTATGAGTTACCATATTCCCATGATATCTACTGCACTGTATGTCGTTATTAACCATAATAAACAATGTCACTGGCAGAATAATGATGTCCTGTTTCTGATATTCAGTGTTGAAATTCCATTTTCCATTTTAAAGTACAAATCTTCCAAAACAAGTACAAAACCAGTACAATAATAAACAGGAGTACAGTAAGAGACCACTGAGGCATACTGCAGTCTTCTATGTAGAAGTGGGTGTGTGTGTGGGTGAGGAAAGGTGAAAGGGGGTTGTGGAACTCCTCAGTGCTTTCCTCACTTTACCCCTCATCTAGAACACTGGAGTTCAGAGAGAAAGATGGAGCATCTTTTAATCTCACTCTTCAGTTTCACACCATTCTTACCTGAACTCTGTAGATCTGGTTTCTCCTCTGAAGTCTATGAATCTACCCACAGACTGGTCACTCTTCATGGACACACAGCTGGGGTCAGGTGGATCAGATCTCTTACCCCGATACCGTCTAAAACATAAACAAGATCACACATGACCTGTACACCTTATAGTGTGTGTGATTGTGTGTGTGTGTGTGTTGGTGTCTACACACTTGTGTACACATAAAATCAGATCAGGAGTGTGTATACGCCCACACCCACTCAAAAATAAGGATTTATATGAATTACAGAAAGAGCTGGCGGAGTACTGAAAATGCAGATAAAAACTCTCTTACATTTGCTTTGACTTTTATTTGATTGAATACAGGAACTCGAGATACTTAATGTTGTGTTTCTCAACAAGACCACATTTTGCACACATTATGAAGGCATGGCTGTGGAAGAGGAGGGTAAGAGTACTGGACTGGCCTGCCTGCAGTCCTGACCGTCCTCAGTAGAGAATGTGTTAAAAATTTGGAAACTAAAATTGTGCCAACGACGACCTGATATGATCGGGCATTCTGAAAACGCGGTTCACACAATTTTGTCATGGCAGCGGTTAGTGCTGAGTTTGGGTCCTATTCACAAACAGTTACTAGGTTACTACTGGTTTAAGTGATAGCAGGTAAAACTCCACATGACTACTGCAGAAATGATCTCCCAGCGTACCATAGCGCTCACACACAGAGCTTCAACATTCACATTTAGCTGACGCTCTTATCCAGAGAGACTTACAACATTATTCATTTTACAGGTGGGCCAGTGCAGTGTTAGGAGTCTTGCCCAAGAACTGTTACTGGTGCAGCTCAGCATTTGCTAGCTAGACTGGGATTCGAACCCCCGTCTCCCACATGGGTTGGTAGCTCTCTGGCGGGGTAGTGGTGTTAACCGCTGAGCCTCACCAACCATATTAGTTTTCGAGCACTGTCACGGCACACAGGGAGAGTGAGAGGTGGATGAAGCTGTATGTGTGGAGCAGCTCTGTAGCAGCCTGTGTGTCAGTGATCTAGTAATATTCCAGTTTTTAAATCAAAGAACCTTAATATGTAGTGTGGACTCCATAGACTGATCGAATGTTAATATTTAGCAATATTAGATACTATTTAGAATGTATCTATGCTAGCTAGCAGCCACCGCTAACAGTAGCTATCTCCCCAAACAACCTAGCTCAGCTGCGGACACCAGGTGACTAGCATGAAGGAGCCCTCTCTGTGAGACATTTCCAGCACACCAGTGATTCTCTGTAACGTTATAAAGAGAAAGCAAACATTTTATATATAACGTCCTGTGGATAGACTTGGTTTAAGCTTTGCTAGCCTAGCATTAGCAGCTGAGGAACACATCTACAGATGAGTAGCAGACATTAGCTTGCTGACTAGCCGTGTTAGCGATATGCCACATCATCATTCTCTTATTTTCATTACAGATTTTAAAGCAGTTCTTCAGGTAACATCCATGTTTGGAAAACTCAACTCTTGGCTTGTATCTTAGCATCGTGGTTCGGCTGTGATGCTCTGATTTCCCTTTTTGTGGTGTGTGATTCCCCTGTGAACAGTGTCAAGTAATCGTGACCCGGAGGCGACCTGCCAGTTTTACATTTTCCATTTTAAAGTGTAAATCCTCCAAAACCAGTACAGTAATAAACTGAAGTACAGTAAGAGACCACTGAGGCATACTGCAGTCTTCTATGTAGAAGTGTGTGTGGGTGGGTGTGAGGAAAGATGAAATGGGGTGTGGAACTCCTCAGTGCTTTCCTCAGTTTACCCCTCATCTAGAACACTGGAGTTCAGAGAGAAAGATGGAGCATCTTTTACTCTCACTCTTCAGTTTCACACCGTTCTTACCTGAACTCTGTAGACCTGGTTTCTTTTCTGAAGTCTATGAATTTGCCTATTGACTGGTCACTCTTCATGGACACACAGCTGGGCTCAGGTGAATCAGATCTCTTACCCTGATCCAGTCTGTAACAAACAATATCACACATAACCTGAATACTTATATTATAGTATGTGTGTATGTATGTGTGTGTGTGTGTGTGTGTGTGTGTGTGCGTGTCTGTGCGTGTGTGTGTGCGTGTGTGTGTTTGTGCGTGTGTGTTGGTGTGTGTCTGTGCGTGTGTGTGTGTGTGTTTGTGCGTGTGTGTTGGTGTGTGTGTTGGTGTATGTGTGTGTGTTGGTGTCTACACACTTGTGTAGACATAAAGTCAGATCAGGAGTGTGTATACGCCCACACCCACTCAAAATAAGGGTTTATAGGAATTACAGAAAGAGCTGGGGGAGTACAGAAAATTTGCTTTGACTTTTATTTGATTGAATACAGGAACTCGAGATATTTAATGTTGTGTTTCTCAACAAGACCACATTTTGCACACATTATAAAGGCATGGCTGTGGAAGAGGAGGGTAAGAGTACTGGACTGGCCTGCCTGCAGTCCTGACCGTCCTCAGTAGAGAATGTGTTAAAAATTTGGAAACTAAAATTGTGACGACGACCTGGTATGATCGGGCATTCTGAAAACGTGGTTTTAAACAGTTTTAAAGCAGTTCTTCAGGTAACATCCATGTTTGGAAAACTCAACTCTTGGCTTGTATCTTAGCATTTTGGTTCTGCTGTGATGCTCTGATTTTTGAATCTGTATATGGGATAAGCTGTAAGATGCAACATGATGGATGAAAAAAACAACAGTTTTTGAGAATCACATTCAACCAAGCTTTCATGAATTTGGCTTCAGGTCTCCAAAAAAAAAAGAAAAACCCTGATATGAGCACCAGATGATTGAGGCTTGTATTACTCAGTAAATTTCCAATTGTAGTTTTGTCTAGTTGTATGCTGAATCTATGTTCACATGGAATCTCTTTTAGTCTTTTCCACAAATTTAACTAAACAAGCAAACTATGAATTGGCCGATTCCTGTTGTGCCTTAAACTAAGTGGTTTACACTATATCACATCATTATCTCACCTCTCAGGGGTCTGTGTGTCCTGTTCCTCAGTGGAACTCATTTTGGAGGTCACCATCCCTCCTTCACACTGACTCCTGTAACCACACACACACACACACACACACACACACACACACACACACACACAGTGAAGTCTACATATAAGCTTCATCTGAATGTGGTTCTATCAGTGTTACGTTTGTTGTGTTTACTGTATTACACTGTTGTTGTTTTCTTCATTGTAAGAATTAACTCACTTTATCAGCTGCAGTCGTTTTCTCTTTAATGTTACACCATAAGAAAAATTAAAATAAATACTTACACTAAACCCTAACCCTACATTTACATTAAACTCTACTCCCTAAACTTACACTAAACCCTAACCCCCTACATTTACATTAAACTCTACTCCCTAAACTCACACTAAACCCTAACCCCCTACATTTACATTAAACTCTACTCCCTAAACTCACACTAAACCCTAACCCCCTACATTTACATTAAACTCTACTCCCTAAACTTACACTAAACCCTAACCCCCTACATTTACATTAAACTCTACTCCCTAAACTCACACTAAACCCTAACCCCCTACATTTACATTAAACTCTACTCCCTAAACTTACACTAAACCCTAACCCTAATATTTACATTAAACTCTACTCCCTAAACTCACACTAAACCCTAACCCCTACATTTACATTAAACTCTACTCCCTAAACTTACACTAAACCCTAACCCTAATATTTACATTAAACTCTACTCCCTAAACTCACACTAAACCCTAACCCCTACATTTACGTTAAACTCTACTCCCTAAACTTACACTAAACCCTAACCCCTAAATTTACGTTAAACCCTAACCCCTACATTTACGTTAAACTCTCCTCCCTAAACTCACACTAAACCCTAAACCCTATATTTACATTAAACTCTACTCCCTAAACTCACACTAAACCCTAACCCCTATATTTACATTAAACTCTCATCCCTAAACTCACACTAAACCCTAACCCCTACATTTACATTAAACTCTACTCCCTAAACTCACACTAAACCCTAACCCCTACATTTACATTAAACTCTACTCCCTAAACTTACACTAAACCCTAACCCCTACATTTACATTAAACTCTACTCCCTAAACTCACACTAAACCCTAACCCCTATATTTACATGAAACTCTACTCCCTAAACTTACACTAAACCCTAACCCCTATATTTACATTAAACTCTCATCCCTAAACTCACACTAAACCCTAAACCCTACATTTACATTAAACTCTACTCCCTAAACTCACACTAAACCCTAACCCCTACATTTACGTTAAACTCTACTCCATAAACCTACACTAAACCCTAACCCCCATATTTACATTAAACTCTACTCCCTAAACTCACACTAAACCCTAACCCCTACATTTACATTAAACTCTACTCCCTAAACTCACACTAAACCCTGACTCCTACATTTACATTAAACTCTACTCCCTAAACTTACACTAAACCCTAACCCCTACATTTACATTAAACTCCACTCCCTAAACTTACACTAAACCCTAACCCTACATTTACATTAAACTCTACTCCCTAAACTTACACTAAACCCTAACCCCTACATTTACATTAAACTCTACTCCCTAAACTTACACTAAACCCTAACCCCTACATTTACATTAAACTCCACTCCCTAAACTTACATTAAACCCTAACCCCAACATTTACATTAAACTCTACTCCTTAAACTCACACTAAACCCTAACCCCAACATTTACATTAAACTCTACTCCCTAAACTCACACAAAACCCTAACCCCTATATTTACATTAAACTCTACTCCCTAAACTCACACTAAACCCTAACCCCTATATTTACATTAAACTCTACTCCCTAAACTCACACTAAACCCTAACCCCCTACATTTACATTAAACTCTACTACCTAAACTCACACTAAACCCTAACCCCCTACATTTACATTAAACTCTACTCCCTAAACTCACACTAAACCCTAACCCCTATATTTACATTAAACTCTACTCCCTAAACTTACACTAAACCCTAACCCTACATTTACATTAAACTCTACTCCCTAAACTCACACTAAACCCTAACCCCCTACATTTACATTAAACTCCACTCCCTAAACTTACACTAAACTCTGCCATCTTTCTTTGGTTCTGCTTTTTTTAATTAGTATTATTATTATTATTATTTTTTTTTATTGTTTGTATTTTTAGGATTTTTTTCCAGTATTTGAATTCTGTTTTATTATTTATTTTTTTAAGGCTGTATCTAAATCCTCAGAGTGCTGATCTTTTGTGTTGCTCGCCGAGCGTCTTTAGTTGCTGTAGTGTGTGGAGGGGGGGCTTTAGGTCTGCTAGAGTTCCGGAAGCCTTATCAACATGTTCCCGGGTTTTCCGACATAAACCAAGTCGTAGTTGCTTATTTTGGTCTGTTAACAGCGATCACTAACAGGATATAACTCCTCTGTATAACCGCTTCAAACGTGTAGCAGAAAGAAATCCGAATATGGGTATAATAGAACAACTTCTCTCCCTCTCTGTCTCTCTCTCACGCACACACACAGAGGCGCATGCGCAGACATGTAGCAGTCTCGTTCATGACGCAGTCGATCTCTGAACTTTACTTCTACAGTATTCAGTTGTTTTCTGCTCTCGGAGTCTGAAACTCCTTCATAAAGTCAGACAGTAAATTCAGTCAGATGAAGGTTCAGTATTTACCTCTCAGTCTTCTCTCCGATCACTGTTTACCCCGCTCTTCACACAGACCGACTCTCCGAAGGTTTACTTTCACTTCCACCTCAAACCGGACTGAACTGGATCAGTCACATGAACTACTGGGGCTTGTTTACTGACTAAAGGAAGGGTGGAGTTTACCACTCTCTGGTTGAAGAGGCGGGACCAGATGACTCGTCTTTACAGAACCACAGTGAACTTCCCCCTGAACACAGCGTTAAAGCTCCCAGCGTGTAAATCAGCCGTTTTACTTTCTCTCTCTGTGTTAACTGAACCAGTCATGATCAGATTCACCCACAGGCTAAACTCTGCAGTCAACAGTGTAACACACAGAGCTTACAGTACCAGGATAATAAACCCGCTGATCAGACCCACCTGGGGACGTCCGGGGTGCAGTCCTAATAGTCTTACAAGACCCCTCCAGCTCTTAACGAGGACGTCTTAAAGAGGGGTCTCATTCACTTCACTGCTACATCTGCATCCAGTAAACACTACTGAACAAACAAACTGCCTAACAGACATACAGAGGACAAAATTTACTGAGCTACATGTAGAGAAGCGTCTCTCAGTCGGGTCAGCGTGAGGTTCCAAGTGGTGTCCTGTAGTAATCCATCCCATGCAGCTAGAATCTTCTCACACAGTTCCTGCAGATGGTGCAGAGGGGGTGGAGGTGGAGTGACACTCTTGGGGCTGACCTGATGACTCATGCAGGGCATCACTGCTCACTGAATGTCTGCAATGGTGGCTGCTGGGTCAGTCAGGTACAGTGGCCCGTCCTGGCTGTGAAACTTTAATCACTCACATGTCTCACGATGTGTCCTCCTCCACCCATCCTCCAGCAGCTGTGGGATGCACTGCAGTCAGCATGGCTCTGGATACCAGATACCTTCACTCCCAGCCTGTCTAGCTGCGGTCTGGCTGCACACGGCCGTTACTCTGGATACGCTGGTCATAATAATGTGAGTGTCTTGTTGTATTCAAAAGTTTAAAAGCTCTATTTGCTTTTTCAGGTTAGTGAATATTCATGAGGGACCGACCAATAGAATCGCTCCAAACCTGCTCAGTAATAAACCTTGTTCTATCAGCTCCACTGCAGGTTAAGAAAGCTGGTTGATCCTCCTGTAAAGCTCCACTCTGGAGGTGTTTAAGGTGGACTGTATGATTCCATGAGGGCTAGTTTATAGTTTAGTGTCTTCACTTTTATTCTACAATAAAGCTTTAAGATAAACATAAGGAGAACCTTCTACGAGGAGCCGTCTCTAAACTCTTATCATCAGGTTCTCTCAGTTCTGCAAAATAGATAATTAGAGAAGAGCTTTTTAAATATGAAGACACCTAAACATTATGGATCTTTGGGATACATAAAATCGTATGTAAGAAAGTGGGAAAATACCAATATACAGGGTGGCCCACCCTGTAGAATGCTAATGTAGATACAGGCCCTCCAATGTCACCAGTCTAGTGGACAGTCCAGTTATTCCCGTTTGCTGCTGGCTATAAAGGGCTTGTTGGGTTAATATGGTCAGACAAGGCACAGAACGTCACTTCCAGGACTGGGACTGGACTTCAGTCTCTCATGCAGTGTCAATCACCAGGCCAGCTCCAGCACAGGTCTGAAAAACCCCTTTAATAATAGACATCACTCGGTATCATACAAACGATGGACATTTAGCAGTAAAGCTCAGCCAGCGCGCCCCCTAGAGGAGAAAGAACAGGAACTGCATTTGAAGCTACGCAAAGCTGCTGCTCATGTTCAGGGTGACACATCTCACATCAAGTTAATACAAGCAGTGTCTCACGTCCATGTGCATGACATGTGGCCCCCCGACAGAACACACATCCCCCCGTACGGATGGTCCAGGATAACATAAGAGTCATTTAGATTACATTTTCACAGCTGCTTAATCAAACACCTAAAGCTCGTCAAATAAAACAGGATATAATCTTAAAACATCTTAAAACATCCACCCGCTTAAACAACACCAACTCTTCTGCAAGTCGTCCATGTATCCATGCAACATCCCATGTAATGTTCTCTGTGTGGGAATACCTGTGTTAATCCATTAAGGCCAGAGGCAGCAGCATCATCATCCATCATCAGTCAGTCATTAAGAGCACGCTAGGTGCTAATCTGAAACCAGCTCCTCCTCTTAGCTGTTCTAACGAGACTTGCACAGTCGGATGCTGCCCGTCTTTGCTATCAGTCCAGCAGGTGGGCTACAGTTCATGTGTTATATAGAACCCATACAGGTCATTTAACATGGCTTTATTAAAACATCACAGCTCCTACAGGTACCCAAACCCCACCTGTGAATCTTTCTGATCGTAAAGCTGCACTATGTAAGTGTCAGGAATTTGGAGACCCCTCTGGTGGAAACGTGTAATCAAACCTGTGTGTGCGGAAGAACATTTGGTAATATGGGTTGTGGTTCGGCCCTCGTCTCGTGAGCAGGTGAATCTAATCATTTAATAAGAACTCAAAGAGGACTTAGTTTAAACTATGTGCCTTTTCATACCATGAGTGACTTATCTACCATTATCGTGTGTGTTTAAGGTGGTAGTACCTTCAGGCTCCTGCAGGTGGCGCTGCACGAGGATGATGGGGCTATAAAGCCCTGCGGCGTGTGAGTGACGGGATCCATAGATTGGGAAGAGGTGCTACAGTGCAGGGAATGTCTCGGTCCATGTGTGGAAAATGGCTCCAGAGCAGATGTTAATGATTGGCTAAAAGGAGTGACTGAGCATGTGGGCGTGGCCAAAGACCATAGTGTGAAGGAAGTAGCTGAATCTGCAGGTGTATGGAAGCGTACGGTCATACGGGTCTACCAGCAGTGGGAAAATCCCAGTCTACAGGGAATTCTCCTCGGAACGGTGCCAGGGAAGGCCTCCACCAACTCTGTCCCAACTGACCAATTCTCTGATAAAAGAGTGTCTGAACACTGATGTGGCTACATCCAGAAACTCAGCCAGTCAATGCCAAATCCAGTCCCAGCTGTTACTGGTGGTATGATTATTCAGAGGCACTATATTTTAGTTTCTAAATCAGTAACATGACTTCTTTCAACGAAAAAAATAAAAGAAAAAGAAAAATAATAAAAAACCCCACACACACACACAATCTTACATAGTGCAGCTTTAAATGAATGGACCATGACCGAACGTGCTACCTGCAGGCTGAAAATAAACAACATTACAATATTAAAATGTGCTACTTGTTCCTGTGGATCAGAGATTACGTCTTCATATTGAAGCTGCTAATATGACAGAGGCTTTTTGGTAAAGAAGGTATATCATCAGCTCAGACATAAGCACCCTCTCTAAAACAATAGGATCACTCAATGAGAGTTTTGGGAGAACCCCAGAATCATAGGACCATCATTAAAATCATAATTGAAGTTGCCCAAATTGATTGTAACTTGCTTGGTTAGACAGGGTCCTGAAATCTGGTCATGTGATTGGCGCGTAGCGAGTTGCGAAGTGGGCAAAGTTGCCCCTTGGGAGTAGGATTACAGCCTGGACGAGGACGCTGACCGTAGGTGCTGAGCGGAGACCAGCACACAGACAACGAGGTTTGACTAGAACAGCAGGTTTCACTTTCTTTCTCAAGTGTACCTCCCACCCTCCTCCTCCTCCTTCAAAACCTGCTCCATCAGGGCTCGGCCCGGTCCTGAAATCCTCCCCACTAAACCCTCCATGCAGCCTTCACCTGCCTGCGTCTCGCCTTGCTCCACCTTAACCTGGCCCTGGCCCTCACACATATAAACTCCGTACTCAAACCCTGCTTCCTCCTGCTCTGGCTCCCCCTCGTGGCCATCTGTGGTCATGTCGGCATCCCCGTGTTGGCCAGGCATGGATGCTCTGGCAGCGAGGCGCTGGCACCGTGCCTGGTGCTTGAGGTAGCTGTCCCTCCAGACGATCTTCTTGCCACAGAGAGCGCACTCGTACGGGCGCAGGCCGCCGTGCGTCTTCACGTGCTTGGTCAGGTGGTGCTTCATCTTGAAGCTCTTGGCGCAGACCGGGCAGGCGAAGGGCCGCAGGTTCAGGTGCTGCATTTTGACATGGCGGTCCCGCATGCTCTTCAGCGTGAAGGCCTTGCCGCAGTGACAGAAGTGCACTTTGCCTGTGTAGGGGGCTCCCGCCATGGACGGGGGAGAGGAGGAGGAAGGTATAGGAGAGGAGGAAGGAGGGAGAGAGGAAGAGTGTGGCGGAGGGGAGAGAGCTCCAGATGTCCAGGTCAGCTCTGAAGGCCCCAGCACAAACTCACCCCCAGCGCCGCCGCCGCCAGGCGACACAGGCAGCAAAGGCCTCTGGGAAACCTGCCCTGTGCCCTCCTCGATCTCATCATAGGTCTCACCCTCAAAACCTGCCTCTGCGAAACGGCTGAAGTCCATCTCTTCTACATTGTCCTCGCCATCCTTAGCTCTGGTATTGTCTTCCACCAACCTGCCAGCCTGCTGAGCGTACGGGCCCGCCGACCAGTCGGCCGCGGACTGCCACTGAGCACGCGCGGGGGGCCCTGAGAGAGGCGGAGGACCAGTTCCTGGTCCGGTGAGCACGTCCTGCGGCTCCTGAGCTGACAGAAACCTTTCCTCCTGCTCTCTGTCTCTCTCTGCACTTTCTCTCCCTCCCTCTCTCTCTCCCTCCTCTTTGAGAGTTGCCCCTGAGCCACAGCCTCCTGAGAGAGAGAAGAGCAGAGAAGAGACGGTCAAATACAGACAGAGACACAGACACAAACACGGTGCAGAACATTGTCAGAACTTGGGGACGCTCCCTCTTTACAGATCAGACGGGCAGCGCTTGCTGCTGCTGCTTTCGCGACAGTGAGAGAGAGAGAGAGCTTGCCCCCCCCGGTGGACAGGAGTTAAACAGCAGTGATGCAGACGCTCCACTCACCGGCGCCACGCTCCTCCAACTCCACCTTCACTCTCTCCTCCTCCAACTCCTCCCCCACACCTTCATCCGCCTCCATCCACCTCTCCCCTCGCCTCCCCTCTTCCTCCTCCCGTATCCCTCGCTCTCTGCCCTCTTGCGCACCCCTGAGACGGGCACGGACTCTGTGTCTCTCGTTAGCGGCAGCGCCGCCGCTGGTCATCCAGAGACTCTCCGGGCTGCATGGCGGCTCTCCTTCCACAGCGGGACTGCAGTTGGAAGGGGGAGACTCGGGTCTGTTTTGCGAAGGGAGAGAGAGCCTGGACCTGCCCCACCTGCCCTGCTGATGCTGGACTTGCTGGGGTCTCCTCCAAGTGGCCAGAGGGGGTAGAGTGCCGTGGTCCCCCATGAGGGGCTTCCTTTCCTGAACTGTGCCGTGCTCACCCTGTCCCCGCTCGCGCTCCTCTGGGTCGGTCAGGCAGCAGTCCGAGCTGCTGGGAGACTGGTGCCGGGAGGAGCTGGCCTCGCCGGGGCTGACCTGCACCAAAGGCCGTGCCCGCTTTAGGATGTCCGTGCACTTGTCCACGATGTGCCACATCTGCAGGAAGCTGGCCACGGTGACGTAGTTGACGATGTCTTCTCGCACAATGCTCAGCTGACCCGTATAGGCAGAGTTCAGGACACTCTCAAAGGCCAGGGGGTCCATGACTGATGGCAGAGACACCGTGGTGACGTTCTTCAGCAGAACCTGGACCAGTAAGAGTATATTAGTGAGAGTACTCAGGGTTCAGGAGTCCAGAATAATAAGCCATTACAACTACCTCCTTCTTCCTGGACCACCACAGAGCAGGTATGATGTGGGTGGGGGATCATTCTCAGCACTGCAGTGACACTGACGTGGTGGTGGTGTGTTAGTGTGTGCGGTGCTGGTGTGAGTGGATCAGACACAGCAATGCTGCTGGAGTGTTGAGACACTGTGTCCACTCACTGTCCACTCTATTAGACACTCCTACCTTGCTGCTCCACCTTGTAGATGGACAGTCATAGACCATACCTCATCTGCTGCTGCACAGTGCAGTGTTGGTCATCCTCTAGTCCTTCAGCAGTGCCCACAGGACGCTGCCCACAGGACGCTGCCCACAGGACGTGTTTTTCGGTGGGCTATTCTGAGGTGTCCAGCAGCACTGCTGCGTCTGATCCACTCACACCAGCACCACACACACTAACACACCACCACCACGTCAGCATCACTGCAGTGCTGAGAATGATCCACCACCCACATAGTACCTGCTCTGTGGTGGTCCTGTGGGGGTCCTAACCATTGAAGAACAGGGTAATACAGTATTGTACCTAGTGGCACCAATATCCATACATATGGGTTTATGAGTCAAAAATTGTGATACAGCTTCAGGATTTTTTTTATTTTGGCATAATTTAATGGTTAATGTGTCTTTAAATGATTCCAAGTCCTTCAGAGTGGTTTGTTGTGAAAGGCTTCATTCTAGAGAAATAATGTTTCACAGTGGCGTTACAGAAACCAAAAATCTCAAGTTTCAAAGCTCACTTACAGAAGGCTACGACATGAAATGATTATGGACACATAGTCACATTTCACAACAGAGCTGTAAACAAAAGAGCTACGCAGAATACACAGGTATGAGTCCAATATTAGACTCTTTGGATAAATACCTGGTCGTGAAAATAAGGCGAGGAAGCTGCCAACACGCAGCGATGGGCCCTGAACACCTGGCCCTGGACTTGGATGGACAGATCGCACAGCCGGCCTTCCTCTCGCTGCCGATTCAGGTTGTCCAGCACTGATGCTCGTACATTAGGAAAACACACCTGGACCACCGGGCCGGTGGGAGCACCACCACTACTCAGCGCCTTATCCATAGCGCCTAGGGAGGAACAGAATAATGAACAGAGCAACTGCTAACGAGGACCACTTACACCACTGCTCAGAGGGTCTGGGGTCAGACATCCCTTTGAAAATAAAATGATTAGGAATGACCGAATGTCCAACACACACTGTACGTGACACACCACACACTCTACAGTAATATCTACACAGCACTTGGTACGTGCTCGGCACAGTGGCCTGTTTCTCCTGAACTCCTGAACCTTGAGAAACGAAGAAGCTACTGATGACTAACTGAGCTGTAGGTGATTTCATAATAACAGCACTGAGAGCGGACTCACATTCACGAAGTCTCATATGTGAAAAGTGATAACTAAACCTCACTAATTGAACAGCTAGATGGAGTATCGTGTTAAATGTCAATAAACAGAAAATGAATTATAATTATTTAATAACATCCATAACAACATCCTATATTCTTTACCATGCCCTGACTTCATGCTGTTCCCCCGAGCACCGTAAACCATGAACAAAGTATTGGTTCAAGTTCCCATGTCTAGTTTGTAGAATTTCAATTTACATAGAATTGTTCTTACTGAATGACAAAAAAAAAAAAAAAGAATCATTATTATTATTATTATTATTATTATTATTATTATCATCATTATCAAAATTATAATTACTACCACTACTACTACTATTATAATTATTATTATTATTATCATCATCATTATAATTACTACCACTACTACTATTATTATAATAATAATAATTATTATTATTATAATTACTACTACTACTACTACTACTACTATTATAATTATAATTATTATTACTACCACCACCACTACTACTACTATTATCATTATCATCGTTATAATTACCACCACCACCACCACTACTACTACTACTACTACTACTACTACTACTACTACTATTATTATTATTATTATTATTATTATTATTAATAATAATAATAATAATAATAATAATAATCATCATCATCATTATAATTACTACCACTACTACTACTATTATTATTATTATTATTATTATTATTAAAACTAATTAATTAGTGTATCCCAATACTGTGTGGTCAAGCAAACATTATTTGCATTTATTGTAATATTAATGTTTGTCTAAGCAAATAAAAACATTTTCCTTTAAATCATTTCCCAAAACTTCTACACTGTATTATATACATACATACATACACACATACATACATCATCATCATCATCATCCTCATCATCATCATGACAAAAATGATGCCATAACACAATCCAACATACTTTAATATTTATACTGTATATGGTCAGTACTTGGAGAGAAACTGCACGCTTCATTATAAGGAGAGTAACATCAGTGCAGCACAGCGTGTACCGCCTCTACACAAGTCCAGAACAAGTAAAGCAGCAGAAGAGATTGATTTAAAGAAAATCACACAATATAATTTCTCCATATAAAATAAAACTCCATATAATACCAAACCTATCGATATTTCAATAATCCACTCAGCCCACTGTGATCCGTCCCATCCTAAAACCATCCAGTTATAGGCCAGTCCTCCCAGCATAAGCTGCTCCCCAAGATCTTACTGACATTGTGTTCTTCCCATTCACATCTTCGTTTCTTGCATCAGTGAAAGTAATGATA